>JASDQU010588361.1:36844-61335 GCA_032191745.1 Picea mariana
TCTATCAAGATTGAACCAAACCTTTAGTAGCAAAGGCATCCTCCTGAAGCCAAAAATTTTATTTGATACCACATGTAAGTTTTATTTAAAAATGAATACAAAAACTAAGAAAAAAAAATCAATCAATGGCTAATACACATAGTACATAGATATTTACACTTGAACCATTAACTAAGAGAAAACCAATCTTCCTTGGTGTTGCACCTCTCAACTCTTCATTGTATTAATTTCATCATTCAAAATACAATATATACACAATATTTTAGGTATTCCACAACTACCAAAAACCTAATCTATTAATCAATGATTAACTTAGAAAATTGCTAAAAGTACCAAAAATGCTTAAATAGAAAAAACCTCACCCCCAAAAAAAATTGGGATGCTTCCCTAAACCATGTCATCTCTGGGCTACCACTCGGAGCTGAACACACCACGTAATTGGGGTGCAATCCTCCTCCCCCCCCTGAGGAAAGAACCTGATGCACACAACGAAAATAACAAATGGGAGATGGATCGTCAGACACAGTCATCAAATCTAACGCACACCCCCACACATATGCAAAGAATATAAAACCTATCCAACATGTTGCACAAATGTTCTCTACAATAAGACACTCTCTTGCTCGTTGGTTAACTTTCTCAATGAGAATCACTCACAGGCATACCAATCTCATTCTTAGCACAATTACTAGCTTCAAAATGCTACCTTCCATATCCAATATTGTTAGGATATTTAAAAAATTAGGAGTTAGTTAAAATCTACTTGGTCAAATGTGTCGTTAGGTAAAAGTGTGTTTCTTTAGTATGCATTAATATGCATTTGTAGTTAGGAAATCTGACGGTCATGATATGTTCTGGACATAAAGTGATCTGATGGTTCATACTCTCCTCGATCTTAACGACCATTGATTCGTGGCTTAACACCTGATTGGTCCATGATCTCTATTTAAAGAGCATGGAGGGTCATTTTATGATGATCGATTGTGATAAATTCTCTTGTAAAATCTCTATGTAATCCTTTTCTTTTGCCTTACTAAACTTCTCCAAGTGGTCATGTTAGCTGGGGCCGTGGTTCCCCGTAGGGGTTTTACCACGTGAAAATAAAGGTGTGTTGATATTTGATCTGGTTATATGAGTGGTTACTGAAGGTGTTCGTCCTCTGTTGGAATACTGTTGACGGGCGAAAATTGTCCATCCGTCAATTGAGAGAGTGGAACCGGTCCGGGTTTGTCTAAATAACCCAAACCATTTGGAATGAACCACCCTGACGGGTTTAACGGCTCCGTTGGCTGCTCTAAGATCCTAAGAAAACCAAAGAGAAAACTAATCTAAACTAACTAATCTAACTAAAACAAATAAAACAAACTAAACTAACTAAAACTAATAAAACAAATTAACTAAAAACAAACTAATACACTAATCTAATTAAAACAAACTACTAAATTACACTAAAACTAAATATAAACTACTCTAACTATTATATATACTAATTACTAATTACTATTACACTAACTCTAATAATCAATTGTCTAATTACTAGTTATATTATAACTTATTCACAAATATACAATATAAACAATCCACAGATTTAATTAAAACCTGCAAAACTCGCGTGCTTTCTGTCCTAAGACAACAAGATATGTTTTTTGATTTTATGATTTTATGAATAAGAAATAAAACTTACTGAATTAAACGATCTAATATATTTACTGAAATTAAACAATCTAATATAAATCTAACTAAACTTATATCTAAACTAAACTACTAATAAGAACAGTAAACAAAGAAGTGTCTAACTGCCCTGGAAACGCTCCTAATTCGTCCTGTGTATGATAACTTTGAAGCTGTTCGGCGGAAGTAAACTCGCACCGGTTAGTCCATAAGCTTCTCGTAAACGATCGACTGTGCTGCTCTTTAAGTTGTTTACAGGACAAACAAGACGTAAAAAATCATAGAAATTATATGATTTACAAATCTCTGCAATAAGGGAAACCTGTTATGCAAAAACTTATATTTTATAATTCAAATCATGAAGAAGGGAAACCTGTCATTCACAAATTGAACTAAGCAATTGTTATGTTTTTTAAACACTAGAATAAATCAGATATGGATTACAGTGATTAAATTATATCATTTGCACATGATTAAGATAGCTAAAGTAGTCATTAACCAGATACAAATTGATATACACAACATGAAACAAAATATTGATATAATGAGAAGCTAAAGTTGTAACAAAACACCAAATTCTGCTTCAGTTTGTATTAAAACTCCATATCCTTGTTCTCCCATGAATGAGGATCATCATTATTACAAAAATGATAGGGTTTTATAAGTCTCTCCACAGGGTAAAACCTCCCTGTGGATAATATCAAACAGTTTTACATAATCTGGGAAATATCCCAAAATCGACTAAACTAGGAAACTAAAATGCAAGTAAAATATTTCAAATATCCCCTAACTGCCCATCATATCCACTACAATTTCGAATTGATCTGCAATAGGCCAAACATATCAAGTTAGAAAGATATTTCATTTGAAAAAAAATAAAAATTTGACTCTACAGACTTAGCTACAGAATCATCTGATTCTGTAGCTAGTCTAAAATAGCATACAGGATCAGATAGAAATCAAATCAAATCTTTTCTTTCAATAAACATTAAAAACAAATCACTAATGATTCAAATGATTTAATCATTCAATATAAAACATAATCAAAAGTGATTTAATTGAAACAGGGATGTGAATACTCTGTTTCATTTTACCATAAAATCGGGTCAAAGAATAACAAGACCGTTTTCATATCAAATGAAATCCATAGTGAGTCATATCATGTGCGATACGGTTTGATCCAACACCAACAGAATGCATTCGTTATAGCTATAATAATGTAGTCTAAGATTCATGTCATTTTAGTTAAATACAAAAATGGAAAGACTATTAAGATCATGGTAAATATAACAGCATCAACCAAAATTTGCCATAGATTTCGATCGCTGGGCATTATACAGTCAACAGACAGGGTCAAATGATGATCACAAACATCACCAAGTTGACAGAAGTGATAATCGTAAACTGGGCAACAATCGAATCAAATCGTGACTGAGTTGAATATAGGATAAGAGTGAATCCAATCTCGTTTTACAAATCAACTTATAACTGAATATTCATTACAAATCTAACCGCTAAAAGAGTCGTTCTAACAGCAAACCACAACAAATTAATCGACCGGGTTTCACATAACTGTTACAAATTGAATCCATTCACGATTTGGGTAAATTCATACAGCATCATATTAACAATAATCCAAACGGTATTCGAGTTGGTCGAAAGCCATATAGACATAAAACCGTAACAGTTGGCCATATTACAATCGTTACCAAACATAGAACATACATTATAAAAAAACCAAAATGAAATGTGATCGTGTTCAAAATCGAAATAGGAGAAACAGCTTGTGTCTATAACAGATACAAACGACTCCAATTGATAGAGCATTCATTTTAGCTAAAATCAAACAACTCAAATCCAAATCAAATCAAATCGGATCGATTAAAATCTAATCGAAACTTAAACAAAATTCCATTAAGTCAAAGTAAGGCTGAGTATACAATGTAACGAAACCAATCAATGCTGAATAGAGCTATTCAAACCAAACTTGAATTGTTATATAAACTCATACTATTTACAAAAAATGATTGATATTACACATACCTGTTGTGACGAGGCTATCCAATTATGCCAGCTTAGAATTTACCACTGTTGTAGCTGACTCCACATTTTTGAACAAAATGGAGCCTGTCGTTCTTTGTCTTTTATCATTGGTCTATAACTCAGCCTTTTGACGAGTAAGCAGTGTAAGTTGGTCTTCCAAAGATTTAATCTTTGACTGTAGCATAGGCACATTGTGATAGTATCTCTCTAACCGTGAGCCACACTGATCATAGGGTGGCACAGTAGTCTTCGACAGAGAAGGAGAGGGTTTAGATATATGACTGGGGGTTTCACATGGTAGCTTAATGCCAGGGTAATCTGGGTCGTTTTGCAAACAAGGCGGCAGGTTTGTCACGAAGTCATATGAGGGTTTGGCACCCAGACCTTCCGAGTAGGGATACTCACTTGCCAAAAAACGTTCAACCTCTAAATCAGAGTCTTCACTAAGCATAATAGGTTCAGGATTGACAGGGGGTTTGGGTTTATTCCTCGCCATTCGAGAAATTAGCTGTGCATTCTTTTTGCCTTTGGCATTCGCATTAGGTTTGGCTTTAGGCTTCTTTCCCACAGGCTTAACAGATTCGACATCTTTGGTGACAGAAAGGGGTAGGTCGATAGGTGAGTCAGGTAAGGGTTTAGGTAAAAGGACACTGTAGGGAATCAGGGGTATAGCTTTGTCCTCGGACACCACAGGTTTATCAAGCTGTGGTTGATCCACAAAATTATTGCGAGCAAGAAAATCATCCCAACAGTCTCGGTGTAACCCCAAATGATAAACAACAATCATTTTAACTAGACCGTAGTGAAAGAGGCTGCTATCAGCCTTGTTCCTTTTGTATTTTTTAGACATTTTGAACAGGCTTCTATGCAGATAGTATGGCATATTAAGCTCAAAACCCATGAAAACCATAATTAGACGAAGGTGGTGTAAGAAAACAAATCCATACCGACCCTCGCAGGTGATGAACTGCTTGATAATCATCAACAAGTCATGCCATCGCTGCTTCAGCATGGTCACAGGCAAACCCTTGTCACAGGAGCTAACCTTACGCGACTGAAAGAGCAAAGTCCAAGGGACTTCTTCTACCTTGCAGTTTTTGGACCATCTCTACCCAGTGATAGGTAAACTTGTAGATAAACTGAGAAATTGCTCGTCAATTTTCAATTGAACATCCCCGACCTTGGCTCGACAGCCATCAAAGTTCAATCCGAATTGCCTAGAAACGCCGAGGTTAAAACCATCAAATTTCTATATGAACGGGAGCCACCCAAATTCCTCAAGGTCATCACGGGCATTGTCGAACATCAACAGAGCCTGGCTACCATTCGGTTCAGCCCTCACGACTGGATCCATGGTGTGAGCACATGGTAAGGGTCGGGTTGAAAACACCAACACACAGAGTCATTCGGTGTAACCACTATGAACTATCAAAGGGGAGGCATTAATGTGCGCATGCGAGGGTGGTGGAATCACTTACCGCCATGCAAAATATTAATTGCAAAGTACAACTGGCATATTAACCCTCTGTTGAAACAATCATAACATATTTCAAATCATATTATTCAGCCGACCCAAAAATCAAACGATAAACGACATACCAATGTGCCATTCAAACCATGAATATTTCAATGTGAAATGAAAACCAAATGTTTAACCAACGCGCCATTGCATACATGTTTAACATTATGACAATTTGATTTAATAAAATCGACAAGCCAAGAGCTATATAGATTTTAACATAAGGATCACATTATATATATGTAAAAACAAAAACAAACCATGAGCCCTATGTCATTGAATGACTGGGCAAGTCTAAAAAATATAAGTTTTCATGCTCAATGCCTTACCAATTAAATGAAAATCAAGTTGCGCCATCGAAGTAAGAATAGGCAAATAGGCATAGTTTCAAAAATCTTTTAGCCACTTAATGATAATCCAAAGGTAAGTACCATTCAAAATATCAATAAAAGATCATGATTAGAAGAGTTTTCACGCTTACAGTCGTGAAAACTAAATGGAGACCAATTCGCAAATGTCGCAAAGAATGAAAATATCATTTATTTGCAAAATGCGACGATAATTTGAAGTTCAGAAGACAAAGGTGTAGGCATCTTATAGGGCAATGGAAAAGTTGAATTGGCTGCCAACAATGGCGACGCACTGGTAGAAGCAGTTATCTCTGTCAAAAGAAATAGAATTCAGATTAGAACAACACAGAAAATTTCGACTCAAAACAACAATCAGAAAATCGTACAAACATCATCATTTAGCATCTTTTCCAGCGATGTTTTAAAATATGAAAACTAATAACAGTCTTGAGATCAGCAAGTCACGATATTAATGATAAAATCTTCAATACTATTGGCATGGCCACTGCTGCCAACAGGCGTCCATAGCCTCGATAGGGTTGCCATTTAACCCACTCAGACATTTGTATCCTATCAAGAAGTTCTAGATCAGAATAAAGGACATTAAAGAGGTTTTTTTATACTTTTTCACAGATTTTCATGTACCCGACATTGCTTCGCTGCCAGAAGGCCTGTTCAGTACCCCAACGAAGTTGTCTTGGCGCCATGCTTGCATTTACCTGCTGCCAGCGGACCTGTTCAGTATCCCGGCGGGTTTACAAACACTTCCCACAACTCTTATTAATATTTTTATTTTGTTTTCTTTTGTAAATATATAGCTGAGCGAGGTGATGCTGATAATCTTGATTTTTTAACATATTTTTTTAGACCTCATCAGAATTTTTTAACACTGTCCTTTATTAAGCTCTAGAGATGTTTTATTTTTAAAATACTTCCTATGACAGGGAGACATCTTTTTGAGTCATTCCTTTACGAAAAATGGACAGCGTAAAAAGATAATAGATGATCATGACAAACTTTTCTCAGAGATTGAAATCAGTAAACTTCTTTCAAACAACAAAATTTTCCAACATGAATATCAATTTAGCGATATATCACTGATGTTCATACAAACTTCCAGAAGTTATTTCAACAAAGAAATTTTCTATGGTCTTTATCTGAATGGCTCAGTGCACAGATATGCATATCTGTTCAAAAAACACACAAAAACAAACTGATCAATTCAAATCAAAACCAAACAGAAAGCAATCGAAAATGCAAACAAAAGAGAAATATTTACATAAAAATACAAGGGTAATTATCAAGCAAAGTATATTTTCAGGGCTTGGCCATTCACCGGATAGGTGTCAAGCTGCCCTTCAAGATTCTGTAATCGAAAGGAACTAGGACCCAACTTTTCATCAATAAAAAATGGCCCAAGCCATAGGTTTTGAAACTTGGTGTGCTCACCCTTTCCTTCGTGTGGTTTGTCGCACTTTAAGACGAGATCTCCTACTTCAAAATTCCTATCAGAAGCAGAATTAGAATCGAACCATCTTTTAATCAATTGTTGATGTTGGTCTAACTTACGCTTAGCTTGATTTCTTACTTCTTCTAACTTCATCAAAGAGTTAATGCGGCTTTCTAAAGGAGGACAATCTTCTTCTTGGACTTTTTGTGACAACTGAAGTGAAGGAAGAAGAATGTGAGGTGGCAAAATGGCTTCTCTGCCATAAAAAAGAAAAAAGGGGGAGTTACCTATAGCAGCTTTGGGTTTTACCCTATCAGCCCATAGTGCGTTCAGCAGTGCATTGTGCCAGTTCTTGTGATTTTCAGCCACGGTTCTCTTGATGATTTTGATCAAGTTCTTGTTTGTAGATTCTGCTAAGCCATTACCCTAAGGGTAGTAACTAGCTGAATACTTCAGCTTTATTCCTTTCTCCAAAGCAAACTCGCTCATATCAAGAGAAGAAAAGTATGAAGCGTTATCAAAAACTAGACAATCAGGGATACCGAAACGAGTGATAATATTCGAGTTCAGAAAAGCAATCACCTGACTTGTGTTAATAGTTCTTAGCGCGGTGGATTTGGACCATCGAGTAAAGTAATCAGTGGCTGTCACAATATACTTGTGTTGTTGTAAGGATGGAGGGTTAATAGGACCTATGATATCAAGGCCCCATTGCTAGAAAGGATAATCGACTGAAACAGGTTGCAAGGGGAAGGCTGGTTTTTGCAACCACCCTGATGCTTTCTAACAGATGATACATTTGCGACACAAAGCATGGGCGTCCCTAAAAAGAGTGGGCCAGTAGTAACCGAATCTTAAAACCTTATGAGCAGTGGTATCGCCACCGAAGTGACCACCAGCTTCTCCTGCATGCAACTCAAGCAAGACTTTTTCTGCTTCATCTTTTTTGAGGTAGCACATCAGTACGCCGTCAAAATTTTGAAGAAACAGTGTACCATTAACTAGATGAAAGGAGGCAGACTTTAGTCTCAACACTCTTCTCTTGGCGGGGTCAAGGTGACGGGGTGCTGATCCATGTTCAAGACAAAATCTAATATCGTCGTACCAAGGACTTACAAGGCTTTGCACGCAACAAATCAAACTTTGATCACATTGTTCTAGGTCTGATGTATCACTATCCTCTTGTTGTCCTATTTCTGAATCAACAACCAACTTACACAATCCTTGGCCTCTCACAATCTGTGCTGGGGTGATCTCTAAGTCATACTCCTGCAAGAAGGTGACCCAGTTGGCTCCTTTCTCTCCTAACTCTTTTTGCACTAACAAGTTCCTGACGGCAGGGTAGGGGACAATGACTTTCGTCCTTGACTTCAAAAGATAGGATTGGAAATGCTTAACTTCTTTGAAAACAACGTAGGCTTGCCGATCAACCGCTGGATAGTTAAGTTCAGCACCTTTGAAAGTAGAGCTCATAAAGGCGATGGGTACTTCGTTGTTCTCAGAATTCTTCTGAGTTAGGAGTGCGGCATAGGAACAATCAGAGGCAAAAGTATAAAGTGTAAAGTCTTGAGAGAAATCAGGGCTCATGAGAGATGGAGCGTCTATTATGGCCTTATTTATGGCATTAAAAGATTAGTTTTCTATGGGTCCCCAGTGATATTGGGTGTCTTTCTTAATCAGATTCTGGAGAGGCCTGACCATTTCGGAGAAACTGGGGACAAATCTTCTCACGAAATTAATCTGGCCTAGGAAAGACTGCATGGATTTCTTGGACATAGGTGGAGGAAGCTAGACACAATGAATCCTAGTAATTTACCCTGTTCTACTGCAAAGATGGACTTCTTAGGGTTCAGGGAGATGTCATATTTACGACATCGTAGCAGAACAACTCGTAAGTGAGCTACATGATCGTCTTTGTTTTTAGAGTAAACGGTCATATTATCTAAGTAAACTACTACGGAGTGATTGATCAAGCCTCAGAAAGAAATGTCCATTGCTCTCTGAAAAGTAGCACCAGCGTTAATCAATCCAAAGGGCATTTTGCGATAAGCATAAGTGCCCCATGGGGTATGGAAGGTAGTTTTTAGCTAGTCTGGCGGAGACATCAAGACTTGGTTGTATCCAGAGAAACCATCTAGTAAGGATAGCCTCTTGGAACCAGATACTTGTTGAAGGATCTGTTCCATGGGAGGGACAGGATAATTATCTTTGTTAGACGCTTGATTGAGGTTTTGGAAATCAACACAAATTCGAATTTCCCCGTTTTTCTTCTGTACTAGGACGAGGTTGGATACCCATTGAGTGTGTCTAACAAGAAAAATTATTTTAGCACTTAGGAGTTTATTCAATTCTTTTTGAATGGTCGGTTCTAGTTTAGGATGCATTTTCCTCAATTTCTGTTGGAAGGGTAAGGCTTGGGGTTTTGTCGGGATGACATGTTGTATGATATTAGGATCGAACGTTTCAAGATCATCGTAGGTCCATGCAAAGACGTCCTTAAATTCTTTAAATAATTTAACAAAAGAATCTTTTTCTTTCTTAGAACATCCCAAGCCTAAATTGATACACTGAGGATTTTCACTAGTCCCTAAATTGACTTTTTCATAAGATAATGAGGAACTATTAGTTTTGCAATTGACCGTCTTTTTAAATTTATCTTCAAAATAATAAAACTTTTCTAATCTAACAACAGATTTGGGTATGTAATTTACCATGTTCGATAGAGCTTCAGGAGATTTTGGATTAGGTATTATCGTAAAGTCGTGCAAATTGTCGTCGTGTGTTCGTTCATCTATCATTGCGCCTTGAAAGGTTTCTTCCATGTGCAGAAAGTTAATGATCTGCTGATCATCGTCAAATACTCTCCAGTTTTTTATATTGTCTGGAACAGATGGTCGAAACAATAGCTCCACGGAGAATGCGTTTGGGGATAGGCCTTTTGCGTGAAAAAGTTTAGAGGCTACATTAGCTAGTAGATCTGCTTCAACATTATTTAATCTAGGAATGGAATTTATATTAAAAGCAGAAAATTTGTTCATTAAACTCCATACCTCAGATTGGTAACTTTTGAGATGTGGGGAAAGACAGTGTATAGAGTCTCTTCCCTGTCTAACCACTATCTCAGAGTCGCCAAATATAGCCAGATTTTGAATGTTCATATCCAGAGATTTTCTGAGACCTTGCAGTAAAGCCTCATATTCTGCAGTATTGTTAGTACATTCAAATTCTAATCTACAAGCCATTAATGTCTTGTTACCTACCGGATCAATGATGATGCAGCCTGCACTAGCTCCTTCTTTAGACTTGGAACCGTCGAAATATAAGGACCAAATTTGATTTTCATCGGGCTCATGGGACCGTTGCATAGAAGCTGTTGGTTGCATGTATGCTACAATCTCAAACTGTTGTTCTGGATTTTTGATAGGTGAAACTTCAGCCATGAAATTTCCAAAGTAGGTGTCCATCCCTTGGACTTCGGGTGAATCAGCAGGGGGCATGTATGGCTCATTAGGGTCATTCATATATGTGACCGTGAACTTAAGGTAACGCTCACGATTCACTCTGATATTGTTGGGCCTACCGTTCTCTGGAAGCCATAAGTGAGACCAGTCCGTTGCAAAGTAAACATGTAGCTGCTCCGACCAGTCCCTGCTCAAAAACATGCCATACACTTCTGGAATATCCACCACAATTATATCAATAACCTAATGAACTTTTGGGTTAGATGATAATGTAATCAATACATTCTTTAGTTCGCCTATAACTTTTACATCTGTTCGATCAAGTTGTATGATTTTCAAAGAAGATGGTTCTACTTCAGCGTTAATCTTTTGGCAGACCGACCAGGGCATCACATTAGATGACACCCCTGAGTCAACCATACAATTATGCACATTTCTGTTAAATATTTTGAAAGTTAAAAGAAAAGGAGGAACATTCTTGCGAGTACTTAGAGTAGTAGCTTGTGGTTTCTTACCCGCAGTTTCTAAGACTACTTTATCTGAATTATTTACATTATTTACAGGGGTTGCAGGAAGGCTTCCTTTATCTTGAGAATCAGGATTATTTTTGGTGGAAGTCTTCTGTGGAACTTTGCTTTGCACAACCTTGTTACCATTTGAATTACCATTCTTGCCACTTTCTGAAATATTTTGAAACATTTTCTATAACAAAAATGGGAACTTTAACAACTCATAAATAGAAATGTTAGCCATTAGTTTTTTAAGATCTTCAACAACATCGTAATCTAATTTAGGGTTGTCATTACTCTGTTTAGTTTCTACTGATTTAGATGGCTTTGGAGGTGAAGTTGTAGCATTCTCGGCAGGGGGTTTATTTGTTGTCTTACTCCTAGTGTTGTAAGGGTGAACAGTCTCGAAGTTGGCTTGGAAGATGCTATCCGAGAAGTGTCCAAAGATGTTTGGAGAAGACTCTTCTTCTTGAACTATTTCCTGCTCGACTTCCTCCTGAGAGATTTCAGGAGGAATCAAGTTATCTTGGGCTTCTAGAATTGTCTGAAGAGCACATTGCAAACTTTCTAGGTTCAAGCCTTCGGGGTTTGGGTTAGGCCGATTGGTAGGAAAAGGCTTTCGGAAAGGAGGTTTGTAGGGTCCTTTAATCGAGGAAGCTTCTTCAGTTGACCTTTTTAAGTCTATAACTTGATTAGACAATTTTTGTACAACTTTCATTAAATTTTCCAAATCAGAGTTTTCAGGTTGTGTTTTTCTTTATGTGGGTCTAAGGAGAATTTCAATCTTCTTTTTGGAAGAATAAACAGTCTCAGTTTCGTTGCTAGAGGAATCCTTCAGGCTAAGTATGTATTTTTCAATTTGAGTAGCCTCTTCGAAGGCTTCTAACAACGTGGCCTTTTTAGAACGTTTAACCCAAATAGCTATACTTTGATGTAGAGCTTTAGTGTAGTAAGTTATTACAAGACTCTCAGCAGGCATAGAATCTGCAGGGATTCGATTTTTAAGCGTTAAGAATCTTTGATTGAAATCTTTAACTTTTTCCTTTGGGTTCATTTTTAAGCTTGAAAGATCCATGACTAAGACTTCCGGAGGTTTACCATCTCTGAATTTTTCCAAAAAGCATGACTCAAACTTTTCCCAAGACACGATTGTATGGGGTTGTTGGGCAAAGTACCAAGTGGATGCATTACCCTCAAAGGTATACGGGAACAACCTACATACAACGTCTTCATGTTCAACATTACAGAGTCTTATGGCTAACATAAATTTTTTGATATGTTCTTCGGCTATCTGTTTTGAATCGGGATCAAACTTAGGAAGCCACTTCTCCGAGTGCTTAGGTAAAGGGTGTTGGGCTCCAGGTACAACTACGGCATCCTGGTCCAACTAGGGTCTAGCAGAGTTGTTCTGATTTGCCATTGGGGTAGTGGGTGTGGAAGGACGAGAAGGTGAATTGCCTTCATCGGAAGAGGAATCTCCTCCAGAAGAGGAAGGATATGAGGGAGTTGGTGAAGGATTTATCCCAGATCCTCCTGTAGTAGGATTTACATTTGGATCCGAAGGATTCACAGTGAGGTTAGTGTCACCCAATTGTTCTCTGATATCAGAGAATTCTAAAGGTAGACCCCACAGACAGTTTGGTTGCCTCAAAATGGCTAAGGCACTATGTGTTTTAATAAGAGATCGGTGGACAATCTCTTCCAAGTCACCACCTGTAGGATTAGGGGTTGTTGGCTCAACTATGATCTGCGGATCTTCGGTTGAAGTAGTTGTTGTTTGAGGGGGAATATTATCTAGTGAATGGCTTCTAGTTACTATAGGTGAGCGATTAGAGGGGGGAGGAGTCTTGCGACCACCTCATGCCATTAATTAAGTTCAGGCCCTCTTTCTAGCGCCATTTGTTGACGGGCGAAAATTGTTCGTCCGTCAATTGAGAGAGTGGAACCGGTCCGGGGTTGTCTAAATAACCCAAGCCGTTTGGAATGAACCACCCTGACGGGTTTAACCGCTCCGTTGGCCACTCTAAGATCCTAAGAAAACCAAAGAGAAAACTAATCTAACTAAAACAAATAAAACAAACTAAACTAACTAAAACTAATAAAACAAACTAAACTAACTAAAACTAATAAAACAAATTAACTAAAAACAAACTAATACACTAATCTAATTAAAACAAACTACTAAATTACACTAAAACTAAGTATAAACTACTCTAACTATTATATATACTAATTATTAATCACTATTACACTAACTCTAATAATCAGTTGTCTAATTATTAGTTATATTATAACTTATTCACAAATATACAATATAAACAATCTATAGATTTAATTAAAACCTGCAAAACTCGTGTGCTTTCTATCCTAAGATAGCGAGATATGTTTTTTGATTTTATGATTTTATGAATAAGAAATAAAACTTACTGAAATTAAACGATCTAATATGTTTACTGAAATTAAACAATCTAATATAAATCTAACTAAACTTATATCTAAACTAAACTACTAATAAGAACAGTAAACAAAGAAGTGTCTAACTGACCTGGAAACGCTCCTAATTCATCCTGTGTATGATAACTTTGAAGCTGTTCAGCGGAAGTAAACTCGCACCAGTTAGTCCATAAGCTTCTCGTAAACGATCGACTGTGCTGCTCTTTAAGTTGTTTACAGGACAAACAAGACGTAAAAAATCATAGCAATTATATGATTTACAAATCTCTGCAATAAGGGAAACCTGTTATGCAAAAACTTATATTTTATAATTCAAATCATGAAGAAGGGAAACATGTCATTCACAAATTGAACTAAGCAATTGCTATGTTTTTTAAACACCAGAAGAAATCAGATATGGATTACAGTGATTAAATTATATCATTTTCACATGATTAAGATAGCTAAAGTAGTCATTAACCAGATACAAATTGATATACACAACATGAAACAAAATATTGATATAATGAGAAGCTAAAGCTGTAACAAAACACCAAATTCTGCTTCAGTTTGTATTAAAACTCCATATCCTTGTTCTCCCACGAATGAGGATCATCATTATTACAAAAATGATAGGTTTTTATAAGTCTCTCCACCGGGTAAAACCTCCCTGTGGATAATATCAAACAGTTTTACATAATCTGGGAAATATCCCAAGATCGACTAAACTAGGAAACTAAAATGCAAGTGAAATATTTCAAATATCCCCTAACTGCCCATCATATCCACTGCAATTTCGAATTGATCTACAATAGGCCAAACATATCAAGTTAGAAATATATTTCATTTGAAAAACAATAAAAATTTGACTCTACAGACTTAGCTACAGAATCATCTGATTCTGTAGCTAGTCTAAAATAGCATACAGGATCAGATAGAAATCAAATCAAATCTTTTCTTTCAATAAACATTAAAAACAAATCAATAATGATTCAAATGATTTAATCATTCAATATAAAACATAATCAAAATTGATTTAATCGAAACAGGGGTGCGAATACTCTGTTTCATTTTACCATAAAATTGGGTCAAAGAATAACAAGACCATTTTCATATCAAATGAAATCCATAGTGAGTCATATCATGTGCAATACGGTTTGATCCAACACCAACAGAATCCATTCGTTATAGCTATAACAATGTAGTCTAAGATTCATGTCGTTTTAGTTAAATACAAAAATGGAAAGACTGTTACGATCATGGTAAATATAACAGCATCAACCAAAATTTGCCATAGATTTCGATCGCCGGGCATTATACAGTCAACAGACAAGGTCAAATGATGATCAAAAACATCACCAAGTCAATAGAAGTGATAACTGTAAACTGGGCAACAATCAAATCAAATTGTGACTAAGTTGAATATAGGATAACAGTGAATCCAATCTCATTTTACAAATCAACTTGTAACTGAATATTGATTACAAATCTAACCGATAACAGAGTCATTCTAACAGCAAACCACAACGAATTAATCGGCTGGGTTTCACATAACTGTTACAAATTGAATCCATTCACGATTTGGGTAAATTCATACAGCATCGTATTAACAATAATCCAAACGGTATTTGAGTTGGTCGAAAGCCATATAGACATAAAAACGTAACAGTTGACCATATTACAATCGTTACCAATCATAGCACATACATTATAACGAAACCAAAACGAAATGTGATCGTGTTCAGAATCGAAATAGGAGAAACATATTGTGTCTATAACAGATACAAATGACTCCAATTGACAGAGCATTCATTTTAGCTAAAATCAAACAACTCAAATCCAAATCAAATCAAATCGGATCGATTAAAATCTAATTGAAACTTAAACAAAATTCCACTCAGTGAAAGTAAGGCTGAGTATACAATGTAACGAAACCAATCAATGTTGAACATAGCTATTCAAACCAAACTTGAATTGTTATATAAACTCATACTATTTACAAAAAATGATTGATATTACACATACCTGTTGTGACGAGGCTATCCAATTATGCCAGCTTAGAATTTACCACTGCTGTAGCTGACTCCACATTTTTGAACAAAATGGAGCCTATCGTTCTTTGTCTTTTATCAGTGGTCTGTAACTCAGCCTTTTGACGAGTAAGCAGTGTATCTTGGTCTTTCAAAGATTTAATCTTTGACTGTAGCATAGGCACATCGAGATAGTATCTCTCTAACCATGAGCCGCACTGATCACAGGGTGGCACAGTAGTCTTCGACAGAGCAGGAGAGGGTTTAGATATATGACCAGGGGTTTCACATGGTAGCTTAATGCCAGGGTAATCTGGATCGTTTTGCAAATAAGGTGGCAGGTTTGTCATGAAGTCGTATGAGGGTTTGGCACACAGACCTTCAGAGTAGGGATACTCACTTGCCAAAAAGCGTTCAACCTCTGAATCAGAGTCTTCACTAAGCACAATAGGGTCAGGATTGACAGGGGGTTTGGGTTTATTCCTCGCCATTCGAGAAATTAGCTGTGCATTCTTTTTTCCTTTGGCGTTCGCATTAGGTTTGTCTTTAGGCTTCTTTCCCACAGGCTTAACAGATTCGACATCTTTGGTGACAGAAAGGGGTAGGTCGATAGGTGAGTCGGGTAAGGGTTTAGGTAAAAGGATACTGTAGGGAATCGAGGGTATATCTTTTTCCTCGGACACCACAGGTTTATCAACCTGTGGTGGATCCACAAAATTATTGCGAGCAAGGAAATCATCCCAACAGTCTCGGTGTAACCCCAAATGATAAACAACAATCATTTTAGCTAGACCATAGTGAAAGAGGTTGCTATCAGCCTTGTTCCTTTTATATTTTTTAGACATTTTGAATAGGCTTCTATGCAGATAGTATGGCATATTAAGCTCAAAACCCATGAAAACCATAATTAGACAAAGGTGGTGTAAGAAAAAAAACCCATACCGACCCTCGCAGGTGATGAACTGCTTGATAATCATCAACAAGTCATGCCATCGCTACTTCAGCATGGTCACAGGGAAACCCTTGTCACAGGAGCTAACCTTATGCGACTGAAAGAGCAAAGTCCAAGGGACTTCTTCTACCTTGCAGTTTTTGGACCATCTCTGCCCAGTGATAGGTAAACCTGTAGCTAAAATAAGAAATTGCTTGTCAATTTACAATTGAACATCCCTGACCTTGGCTCGATAGACATCAAAGGTCAATGCGAATTTCCTAGCAACGCCGAGGTTAAAACCATCAAATTTATGTATGAACGGGAGCCACCCAAATTCCTCAAGGTCATCACGAGCACTGTCGAACATCAACAGAGCCTGGCTACCATTCGGTTCATCCCTCACGACTGGAGCCATGGTGTGAGCACATGGTAAGGGTTAGGTTGAAAACACCAACACACAGAGTCATTCGGTGTAACCACTATGAACGATCAAAGGGGAGGCATTAATGTGCGCATGCGAGGGTGGTGGAATCACTTACCGCCATGCAAAATATTAATTGCAAAGTACAACTGGCGTGTTAACCCTCTGTTGAAACAATCATAACATATTTCAAATCATATTATTCATCCGACCCAAAAATCAAACGGTAAACGACATACCAATGCGCCATTCAAACCATGAATATTTCAATGTGAAATGAAAACCAAATGTTTCACCAACGCGCCATTGCATACATGTTTAACATTATGACAATTTGATTTTATAAAATCGACAAGCCAAGAGCTATATAGATTTTAACATAAGGATCACATTATATATATTTGTAAAAACAAAAACAAACCATGACCCCTATGTCATTGAATGACTAGGCAAGTCTAAAAAATATAAGTTTTCATGCTCAATGCCTTACCAATTAAATGAAAATCAAGTTGCGCCATCGAAGTAAGAATAGGAAAATAGGCACAGTTTCAAAAATCTTTTAGCCACTTAATGATAATCCAAAGGTAAGTACCATTCAAAATATCAATAATAGATCATGATAGTTCGAGTAACGATAGAAGAGTTTTCATGCTTACAATCGTGAAAACTAAATGGAGACCAATTCGCAAATGTCGCAAAGAATGAAAATATCGTTTATTTGCAAAATGAGACGATAATTTGAAGTTCAGAAGACAAAGGTGTAGGCAGTTTATAGGGCAATGGAAAAATTGAATTGGCTGCCAACAAATACCTGTGTTGTCGAACATGGTATCAGAGCCTGTTTGAAGATCCGCTCCTGTTGTAGATCAAGATCATGAAGCCGAGTTGCCTCATCTCCATTTTCTATCATTTCCATACATTTATGGGTTGAGATGATTGTTCCATTGCATCTGGAGCACTTGTTTCATTTAGGAACACTTTTTGTTTCACTTGAAAAGGTTTATGTTTTCCCAATATACGACCATTACAGTCAGATCCGGAGGTATAAAGATTGAATACACATTTTTTTAATTTTTGGAGAGTAGTATTTTGATTTTATTTCAGTTTTGTATTATTTATTTCCGGGTTGCTACTATTTTAGATCTACATATGTTCTTTTCCCTGTGCCCTGTGCAATCTCGACAAATTAGAAATAGATAGGAAAAGGTGCATCTTTCGGGTAAGCTAACCGAGATCTAACCCTTGTCATCGAGAAGCGAAATTTTTTCTTGTGTTAAAAGAGTTCTTTTTTAGCACACTCAACAACAACAACAATCCTCCTTCTGAACATTACAATATGTTTTTCTAAAACATTTGGTTAAAAGTTGTCATATTAAGTAAGAGGTCTTGAGTTCAAGTCTCTCTTTTGTTACCTTTTTATAAAAAAAAATCATGCTAAAATTGTAGTGTATTTCACTTCAAGTATAAAAGTGAATCACTATAAGTAGCTTTAATATTTTATTTTAGAGTTGTTTATTTTTCATGAAGTAACCTCATTGTAAAAGTGATGCCCACTTCTCTTCATAAAAATGGGTCACTTCATAAAGCAACTTACACCACCACGTGGTCCTTTGATTACCGTTTATGCCTTTTTTAAAAAGGGCATAACTCTCACATCCAAAGTCCGTTTTAAGTGTCATTTTTTCTAAAACCGCATAAATTTTTGAGATCTTTCCATCCAGATCATCAATTTCATTTTTTAAATCCATATTATATGCATATTTAATATGGATTCTACAAGTAATCTCTTACTTACCAGCACCAACTACTTCCAATGGAAATCCCATATGGAGGATTTATTAAGAAGTAAAGGCTTGTACCAGATTACCTTATGAAAGGAAACATCACCCACTGATGTTGATAAGAAATCCAAATGGGATAATAGGAATGAAAAAGCATGTCGATTAATCAGAATGTCCATCTCTCATGATTTAAGGTTCGACCTTCAATAAATTGATAAACCCAAAGAACCTTGGGAAAAGATTGAATCTGTGTTCGATGAACACAATATTATTCAATCACAACAGTTAGAAAATAAAGTATTAACTTTAAGTCCAAGTGATTTTTATTACATTGAAGACTATCTATCTAAGTTGAAAACACTGAGAAATTTATGTGAAGAATGTAAGATAAAGATAGATGAAGATCGTTGTATCTATCTTATTCTTTCTAAGCTAGGTAGTGCATATTTTGTGTTTGTATCTACCTTTTCATGCCATGCAAGAGGCTCTAGGGGCATCTTATCAAAAACCCAGTCTTGAGAACTTTTGTGATGTTTTGATTAGAGATAAAGATAAGTTAGTACAACTTGGAGTGATCAACACCGCAAGTACCTCTGACAAAGCCTTAGTTTTCCATTAAAAAGATAAACCCAAGAATCCAAAGAAGCAACATCCTCACCACAACAACAAACAATATAAGGGTCCCAAACCCACTTAGACAACTTTCGCTCCCAATGGAGACAAAGGAGCAAAATATTAAAATAAGAAGATTGACAGACATTACAACTTTTGTGATAAAGATGGTCATGATGAGTCCAAATGTTTCAAGAAGATGGAAATTTTAGAAGCAATGATGAAGAAGCACAACATCAATATTGATTCTACTACTTCTTCTTCTTCTCATGGACATGCACTTTCAGCTTCTGGTTTCTCCTTCAATACAACTTCTACTTATACTTCTACTTTTGGTGAGTGGCTTATTGATTCTAGAGCATCTTATCATATGGCTAAAGATAGAGACATATTTTCTACTCTAAATAAATGTAACACCAAGAAAATATTTGTTGGTGATGATAGATCTCTTAGTGTTGAAGGATCTGGAACAATTCAAGTAGAAAATGGTCATTTCAATGATGTTTTATGTGTTCCAAGTCTTTCTTGTAACCTTCTATCAGTATATCAAATCACTCATTTAGGTGAAGGTAAAACCATAGAGTTTTCACCTGACCAAGTTGTAATCAAGGATCTAAGAGATCCTAAGCATGTTCTTGCAACTAGAATTGCTAATGATATTACTAGGTTGTACAAGTTTGACAGCTTTAGGTCATCATATTTTTCATCAGTTTTTGTTGCTGATAGCGATGACTTGATAAAAATTTGGCATGAGCGGTTTGGTCATCTAAACTATCGCTCATTGGAGAAACTATGTAATCAACAGATGGTGACTGGTCTTTCTCTTGTTTCATGCAGAGATGGTGTTTGTGTTGGTTCTGTTCTCGACAAACATCATCGGGATTGTTTTGACAAACGTGCCTCTTGGCACGCCTCGGGTCCTTTGCAGCTTGTTCACAATGATTTGTGTGGTCCACTTTCTTCTCCTTATTTTTTTAGGTGCAAGTATTTCTTAACTTTCATTGATGACTTTTCCACACGTACTTGGGTTTACTTCTTAAAACTTAAGAATGAAGTTTTTGACAAGTTTTTGGCCTACAAGGCCCTTGTAGAAAAGAAATCTGGACATCAAATTCAAAGGTTAAGAACAGATAATGGAGGTGAATATGTGAACAATAATTTTACAAGTTACTGCACTACATAGGGAATCCAAATGCAACACATTGTTCCATATACACCACAACAAAATGGTGTTGCTAAGAGAAAAAACCACACATTAAAAGAAATGGATAATTGTATGATCCAATCTAAGGGATTAAGTCTAGAGTATTGGGTGGAAGCCATCAACTGTGCAAATTACATAGTAAATCGCACTCTCACAAAGGCTCTTAAAAATATAACACTGAAAGAAGATTGGACTAAAATTAAACCAGATGTAAGTCACTTCCGTGTATTTGGCAGTATAGCATGGGCTCATATTCCTGATGAGAAAAGGAAAACATTACAGCCTAAAAGTGAAAAGTGTATATTTGTTGGTTATTCTGAAGATGTCAAAGGTTATAGACTTCTTCAAACACATTGTAATGAAATTATTATTAGAAGAGATATTAAATGTGATGAAAATCTCTTGGTCGAGGAGCCTAATTTGATGTTTATGCCTTCTTTGGCCTGTGAAGATAATTCGACAGTTGTGCCTTCTTTGGCCTGGGAGCCATCTTCGACATTTGTACCTTCTTCTGTTCTAGTTTCTTCTTCAGATCATGAAAATGAGGATCAAAATCCACCTCCACCTGCTCACCTTCCTCTAGATGAGTCCTTTGAACCTGAACCAACACCAGCTCCACCGCTTCCTAGATGGGTTTTTTCAACATGAGAAGCAGTTGGTGATATTGTCAGTGATCCTTTAGATCAACGTCGGACACATTCACAGTTCCAACAAGCCTCTTCTATTTTAGCTCAAGTTTCAGAAACTCATGATCCAGAGACATTTGTAGAAGCTTCAGGTCATCTAGATTGGGATACAACAATGAATGAAGAGTATCATTCTTTAATGGAAAATGATACTTGGGATATTGTACCTCTTCGAAAAGGAAGAAAACTTGTCCAATGTAAATGGCTCTATAGAACTAAGTATGCATCCAATGGAAGTGTTGAAAAACACAAGGCTTGGTTAGTTGCCAAAGGATTTTCCTAAGTTGAGGGAATTGACTATAATGAAACCTTCGCTCCTGTAGCCAAAATGAATTCCATTCGACTTGTTCTTTATCTTGTTGCCTCACATAAATGGGAGGTCCATCAGATGGATGTTAAATCTGCCTTCCTGCACAGAGATTTGCAAGAAAAAAACTACATGGAACAACCTCCTGGCTATGTCCATAATGACTCTAGCCTTGTTTGGCACCTTAAGAAATCTCTATATGGTCTCAAGCAAGATCCCCAAGCTTAGTATGCCAAAATGGACAACTTTATTATTTCCACTAGATTCTCTAGATGTCATTCTGATCCTATTGTCTATACCAAGAAAGTAGGAAGCCATCTCATAATCCTTTTCCTTTATGTTGATGACCTTATCCTTACTAGTAGTGACTAAAAAATTTTAAACCATGTGAAAACCAGCCTTAAGAAGAAATTTGAAATGAAAGACTTAGGATTTTTGCACTATTTCCTTGGCCTCAAAGTTTTACAAACCAATGCAAGAATTTTTCTTTCCTAGTCTAAGTATGCTTGTGACATCGTCACTTTTACATGGACGATTGCAAACCAACCCCTTCTCCCTTCCACTCTAGAGTCAAGCTTGCTGCCACTTGTACTTCTCCCAAAGTTGATGCCACCTTGTACCATCAGTTAGTTGGTAACCTCTTATACTTGACTCATACCCATCCTGATCATTGCTTTGTTGTTGTTCTTGTTGACCAGTATATGAAAACACCCCATGAAAAAAATTGGAAAGCAGCTAAAAGCATACTTCACTATGTCTGTGGTACAATTTAGTTTGGGATACATTACAATTTAGGGGGGACTTCTTTATTGGTTGGTTTCATTGATTTAGATTGGTCTAGCAACCCTGATGATCGGAAGTCTACTCCAGGTTATGTTTTCAGCATTGGTTCAGGATCTATCACTTGGTCCTGTAAGAAACAACAGGCTATTGCACTTTCTTCAATAGAATCAGAGTATCGAGTAGCAGTAAATGCAAGTCAGGAAGCCTTGTGTCTTCAATAGATCCTTTCAGAGTTTGGATTCTAGCAACAACATCCGACCAGCCTTTGGTGCGACAATCAGAGTGCCATCAATCTTGCCAAAGACCCATTTCAAGATCAGCATAGCAAACACATCGAGCTACACATGCACTTCATTAGAAATCCCATTCATGATCAAGTTATTGAAGTGCTCTTTTTCCCTACAGAAGATCAAGTTGCTGACATTTTCACAAAGTCTCTTACAGAAGCGAAGTTTTCCAAACTTTGATCTATGTTAGGAGTTAAGGAAGTTGTCATTAAGGGGGGATAGGATTTAATTCCTCCTTCCTTCTCCTATCGTGTCACCATTGTAAATCCTTCAATCCTATCCCAAGTTGTTCTTAAGATCTACTTGGTCTAATGTTTCGTAGGTAAAAGTGTGTTTCTTTAGTATGCATTTGTAGTTAGGAAATCCACTGGTCACGTATGTTCCCAACATAGAGTGATCTGGTGGTTCATAATCCCCTCGATCTTAACGAACATTGATTTGTGGCTTAACACCCAATTGTTCCATGATCTCTATTTAAAGAGCATGGAGGGTCATTTTCCAATGATCGATTGTGAGAAACTCTCTTGTAAAATTTCTCTGTAATTCTTTCCTTTTGCATTAATAAAATTCTCCAAGTGGTCGTGTTGGATAGGATAGTGGATGTTTCCCCGTAGGGGTTTTACCACGTGAAAACATCGGTGTGCTGATCTTTGATCTGGTTATGTGAGTGGTTACTGAAGGTGTTCATCCTTTGTTGGAATACCTGTGTTGTCGAACAAATATGCCTGGCCACTCTTCTATAACACTCATCTATGTTTTTCCTCCCTTCTTGCTAACTGTAAAAATGTTTCTTCCTCCCTAATTGAAAAATCCTCTTCTCCCATTCTTTCTTGAATCTTACTCTTTCCCTAAGGATGATTAAAACCAACCCATGTTGTCATAACTGAGTGGGACGACTCCATCACCCAACCTCTTACATGAATTCAACGATTTAGTGTTGAATAAATCAAAGGGATAAATGGTTAAATGAAAAATTGATTAATGAAGATGGCTTGGTAGGTACCATAGTAATGGGGGGCTATTATATAATCATAGCCCCCCAGTATTATGGTACTTACCTGTGTACAGTTGGTTGTTGGACATTGGGTTTAACACTTCCTACGAGTTTCACAACATGGGTTAACCCCCTCTCGTGGATCCCAACTCTGGCGATTGTGGAAGAAATTAATGCAGGTGGGTTTTGGTCTAACGACAATCATAGTCCAAAAAATGGTATCAGAGAAATAGGTCTCGATTTTGAAACTCACCAGACAGATGGTGGGGGGGGATTGTTAGAAATTGGGTTCAGTGCTTCTCATGAGTTTCACAACATGGGTTAACCCCCTCTCGTGGATCCTAATTCTATATATTGTGGCGAAGATTAATTCCTCTGGGTTTTAGTATAACGACAATCGTAGTCCAACATCGACGGTGTATTTTATTTTTTTATTTTCAATGTACAATGTTTGCATATTACATTGTTTGGCATGCATGCATCCATTCATAATAATTATAAATATATAATGCTACATTAGAGATCAAAACTCAGGTGTTACACTCAGTGTCCAAAACATATCGATTGAATCCCTGTCCAACTTTCATGCCAAAGACCCATAGAGAGGGAATGTGTTTTGGTTTGTAGGTGTTATTCATGGAAGTTGAGACAAATAAGTTACATTTAGGGCCTAAGGCTAAAGTGTTTTCCTCCCCAAAACATAGTTCTTGATCTCAAGAAGTACCAATTATGGTTTAAGCCCTTTATTTCCCCTCTTAACCATGTTTAAGCCTTGAGACCTATTTCCACTGCACAAAACCTTCTCATGGCACCCATATCCCACTTGGATGCTACAGAACCCTGACCATGGACTAAGAACCATTCTCAATTGAGGTATGAGACACTTTATTTATTAATGCCTATGTTGTGGTTTAATCATGGTACCTATATCACTCTAGTAAACTAGAGATGCCTTATAAGGGTCCCTTATGGTGGTTTGAGGATGTGTTCATGGTATTATATAAACTAAGAAGCTT
>JASDQU010588362.1:23491-36810 GCA_032191745.1 Picea mariana
ATTTTTTTTTTGTTTGTTAATTTGTGCGGGACCTGTTGGCTACGCGATTAACCTGTGGCTTGAGAAACCGCGACTCAGGGGCATCTAAGCCGTCAAAATCACCCGGGGATCGCACCCAGCCTGAGCCACACCAACCCTTAACATGGTTGGATTTTTTGTCCCCCGCAGGTTTCGAACCGACGACTTTAACATCACGGAGTGGCTTAACAACACACTCCGTCACTGACTGTCCTACACCTCGGGGACAAATCCAAATTACATTAATATTGATTTGACAAATCAATTATTAATTTCAGAGCCGAATATAATTGAAAATAAAGATATTTTTCAAATTAAGGAGTTACAAGTGACAATTGGTGAATATGAGTATATATCCCAATTCTATGTTACAACCATGTACAAAAAAGAAATTGACATCATTCTCGGGTTACCCTGGTTTAAAAATCTAGGTACCCTCATCTTAAACATGGAGAAAAAGTTTGTGACATTTCCCCGTAAGAAGAAGATGATGACATTTCAAGATACTACTATGAGGTCAAAATCAATAATACCTTCATAAAAAAACTTTAAAGATATCTCGAAAGTGATCCTTCAAGAAAATCAAAAGTCAATATCAAGAAGGCAAAAAGAATTTGACGAAGTTATCACAGATAAAAACGACGGAAATTTTCATTTAAAAGACCACAATAAAAGACTACCTACACAGATAAAAAAGTCAAAGGATAGAAAATAATGCCTTAAGAAGTTGGAATGAGAGAATAAAGATCTTGAGAAGAACCTATCAGAAAAAAATGAAGAGAATTCTCGTTTGAAAAACCTTAATCAAGGGCTACTAGAAGAAATCAGACAGTTGAAAGAAGAGAAACTTGAAAATCTAGACATTAAAATATCGACAAATCAGATAACAAAGAATTTGCATTTAAAAAATCATAATCAAAACCTAGTTATGCAAATAAAAACTCTTAAGAGTGATAAGAAGTCTCTGGAAAACAAGTTAGAACTGCTTATAGAAAAGGAAACATCGAAGTTTTCAGATGAACAAATCCAAGTTATGGGAAATGGAACAATTACATATCCAGTCCACGTCACAACTCAAGAAGCTGCAAAGTCAACTGAGAAAAAAGACAACGTCAGATGTTGGAGTACAAACGATGGAAGCTCCAAGTGTACTTATTAATTGAAATTCAGCCATTAAAAAGGAAACATCAGTGCATGAAGAACATCATATCTCGAAATTAAACCAAGAAAAAGATACAAGTATGATAAAGGAAAATTGTTTTATAAGAACTCGTTATCAACATCCAAATCATAAGAGAAGATATCTTAACCAGTAAAAATATCAATGTCATTCAGGACGGGAATGACTAACTTATTGTCCAAAAAATATTGATACCAACACCATTAAGTCTCATAATAATCGTTCATCATGGAAGAGAAACATTCTACAAAAGATTGAATTAGGATGGTCTAACCCTTTCATAGTTTGACAATTCTGCTCAACTCTTTGTCACTCATATTGCCTCGTATTATCAATCCCGACAACACCAAAAACAGAGAATCACGCGAAGACATTGAGAGCCAGGACAAAGACGTAAGCCTCTCCATAAACATGCTTTGAGGACAAAGAATTTCTAAAGGGTAAGGCAATGTAACAAACATAAATATTTATAAAATATATAGATAATAAATAATAAACAAATAATAAATCATTAATAATGATAAATAATAATAAATAATATATTATAAATGAAAAGATGTGTCTTATCTAAAGGATGTGTCTCTTCATGAAAGGGCACCCCCTGTGAGGGTATATAAATGGGCCCTCATTCTCATTGTAATCATCTAATCTATCTATCTATCCATCTCATTATATACATTCTTATTTGATATATTTATTGTCCAGTATGGATTACAATTATTTATTCCAATTATGATGGATAACCATTGTAAGAACTAGATTGGTTCTTTACAAAGCGCCATCAAAGAAAATAGTACTATACTGTTGATGCGCTAGCCGGACCTTGAAGGCTTCATCAAAGATTCTTATGGTCCATTTTAGGATGAAGCTTATGAACTTAAAGACAATAGAAGGATTACTTTTCACTTTGAAGAGTTTCAACCAATCTTCTTTGTGGGAATCCATATCTTGGGATTTCCATTGTACACAGATCTTTATATAATATGAAAGAAGAGCACAAGCTCTCATCATGACCTCTCTTGGGTTTTTGACCTCACCATTAAAGATATTTTTGTTGCGAGCTATCCAAACGCTCCAACAAATGTATTTAGGTAGGGCGTCCCAAAATCGTTTAAGAATGGGTTTGTTTCTGAAGTTTTTTTGATAATGGTTCCCCAATCAAATAAAAAATTAAGAATAGGATTGTGGCCAAGATAACCTTTGGATAAGTGTGCCCAGGGCTTGTCTCTAGACTTCTTTCACTAATTGACAATCTATGAACACGTGTTGTATATTTTCCTCATTGTTCTGGCATAAAACACAACATGAGGATCCACTTATTCCTCTCTTTTTCAGATTCTCTGAGGTGAGGATTTTCTTCTGCACCAAAAGGAAACATACGATATTAATTTTTGGCATTCCATCAAAGTGTGAGACTGATTTCCACATGTTGGAATGCGGTTGATGATGGGATGCCTTGGCTAGCAAGTTTTAGCCCTTGTTGATTGAAAATAAAGAATTTCCCCATCTTTGAGTGTCACTTATTTTTTGATCATGAGGTGTACAAACCTGGAAGTAAGAGAGAAAAAAAGTTAAATAAAGGACATAGATGCGCTGGAGGAGAGATATGAATCCAATGATTCCATAGGCCATCGCTAGACCATGAGGATATATTAGAAAGAGTTGAAAGTCCATGTTCTTCCATCCAACCATGTGTCAAGAAATTAAACACTTCCATGCTAAACCTAGTAGAAGAGAGGAAGAAAGATTTAGACTATAAAAGAAATGACAAAAAAAATGTTCAATACATTGAGATTTTACCCTCGAAAACCAAACGTGAAAACCAACATTCCTTGAGCATCTTGCTCTCTTGTTGTCTTATTCATTCAGAATAAAATGTTACATGCCTAAGCTTGGTCTACACCTAAGACACAATCAACATCATACCTTCTTGCTTTACACAAGAACAACCCTGTAGCCAATTTGACTTACATCTACATGACCAACAACCTCTAAAACGATTTATCTAAAGATCAACTCAAGATTAGCTTTTACAACACTACAACACGCCTTATTTATAAGATTTACAATAGGCAAAACCCTAAAGAAAGGCGCCCAAAAATGGTTACAGATCCACGAAGATCATTGGCTACAAATCCCATGAATCTCGAGATTTTGTTATAGTTGAATACCAAGTCGGATTACCAGTCGACTTTCATTCGGTTGCCACATGATCGCTTGTCAACCTCTTGTCGATTGACTTCTTCAACTTGTTTTTTATTACTTCGACTTCAAATTTGCCTGGTTGGTCCACCTCGACCTTCGACTTTCATTGCAAATAATATAACAACCCAACACCATTAAGAGGACGAAGAGGCTTAAACTGTGTATGGCGACCTATTTCCAGAATTTTATCGTCCCAAGGGTTTATTCTATATCCATTTCGTGGAATTGTATTCAGTTTTTCGCAAATAAGCGGCTTGGTTGTAAGCAAAAGTTTGAAGATGGGTGATCCAATATAGAATTTTGGCAGAAATTTAATACATTTGAGTCTTGTTCCTATGAAATATTTCTTCCAAATTGATTTCTTCCACCATGCAAGCTTCCCTGTGATCAACCTCCATAGTAATTTAGCCCCCATTGTGATGTTCATGAGTTATAGTTCCCTGATCCCCAACCCTCCATAGCTCTTGGCACTTGTGACTTTATTCCAATTAACAAGATGAAATTTCTTGTGATTCGTTTTCCCTCCTTGCCATAAGAAGGATCTTATCTTCATTGAGATCTGTTTTTTTATACATTTAGGTGCCAAAAGAGCTAAGAATTGGTAGAAGGGAGAGTTGAGAGAACAAATTTAATTATAATGACCCTCCCCACCCTCCCCATTGGGTATAAGCATTGTGAACCCCAATGCATTAATTTCCTACTCACTTTCTCAATAATTTGATGCCAGACCTGTGTGTAGCATGTTTTTAGGGAAATTGGAATTCCTAGATATCTTAAAGAGGTCCAACTTTCAACAATGGAGAACTGAAAAATGTGTGTTATAGCCCACATAACCCGAGGTGAGGTGTTTCGACTGAAAACTTAACATTTCCTATCAATTGCGTCTCCTCCGGATGCATCAAGAAAGAAGTCCAAGGTGGTTTTAAATCTCATTGTTATGAGTACATATGGACCGCCTAGAAGTAATGTATCATCAACAAATTGCGAACGATTCATATTCTTAACTCCTCAGGCAATTTGCAACCTAGGAAGGTTTCCAATTTCTCTCTCATGTTCAAGCTTTTTTTTGAGTGCTTTAACCACAATGATGAAGAGAAGGGGAGAAAGAGGACAACCTTGGCAAAGGCCTCTGCTAGATTGAAAGAAGTCTGTTGGTGTTCCATTCACCTAGGGAGCAATCCATGGGTTGCCAATGCATGTCGCTACCCATTTTATAAAGTTGCTATTGAAACCGAACCTCTCCACAACATGAAAAAGGAAATCATGTCTAACATAATCAAAAGCATTAGCCATATCTAATTTTACAACCATAGCTTTACCTTTGGCTCGGACACTTGAGTGTATCGCTTCCTGGACTAGCACGATGTTGTCCACAATTTGTCGATCGTGCATAAAGCTTCCTTAGTTGAGAGAGATTATCTTGGGAAGGATTTTCTTTAACTAGGAGGCAATGATTTTTGTGAGGGTTTTGTAAGAGGAATTACACAAAGATATGGATCAGAATCTAGAGAAAGAAGTGAGATTAGTTTCTTTAGGGATCAAATCTATGAAGGAGCAATTAGTGCTTCCTCCAAGTCTTACGGAATGGTGGGCATAATGAAGCATCCTTTTGACGCCACACTTTGTCATGTTCCAAAAAAAGTGGTAAATGGAAATAGATAAACCATTCGGTCCCGAGGCCTTCTCTTGCTTTAGACTCCATATTGTTGCCAAAAAAAATTCTTCAGAAATGGGTCGATTGAGATCCAAATTTTCCTCATTAGTAACCATTGAGGGAATGCGCTCAAGCATGTAATTTATATTGGAATGGTCTGCTTCTTCTCTTTGTGTATATAATTCAACAAAGTGGTTCATAGCATCCATTTTAATGTCTTCATAATCAGTCATAACAGTCCCATCCTCCAAAGTGATTTTCATTACATTGTTTCGGGATTGCCTAAATTTCGCTTGGTTATGAAAAAATTTGGTGGTTTTTCTCGAGCCTTGAGCCAAAGGCTGCAAGATTTTAAATACCAATACTCTTCTTCCCTTCTCAAAGCATTATGATATTGGCATTGCAATTTCAACTCTTAATTTTGTAGTTGGGTGGTGATTTCGTGGTCCTCTGAGTTCTTTTGAAGCTCCTCAAGTTTGCCTTTAATTTTAATTTTCTCATTGGCTGGAGATATGAAGGAATTTTTATCCCACCATATAAGGGATTTCTTGACCATCAAGAGATTTTGTTCCCAAATAAACACCTGTGTACTTGGAATCCAAATTTTCTTGGTAGTTTCTACTAGATCCATAGCCTCTTGATGATGGAGCCATAAAGGATTGAAACGAAAAGGGAGAGGACCATAGTTTGCGAGAACTTGGAGATGAAGAGAAATGAGTTGATGGTCTGAGGTAAGAGAGGGAAGAATATAAGACTTTATGGTTTCATTTTGATGAAGAAAACTACAATGGACTTCAAAAATGTTCCAACCTTGTCACAATGTGCCCTAGTCCAGCATGCATGTTAGTCCAAGTGAACTTCCCTCATCAAGGGGGAATGTCCAGAAGATCCCACTCCACAATAAGTTATTCAAAATTGTCTCAAAAGGAGTCTCTCCCAAAGAACCCCACTCTTTTCTCATCATTATTTCTGATGAGGTTTAGATCTCCTGCAATAATGCAATTTTCTGAGAAGTGTGTGTTTTTCAGACTTAACAAGGATCTCCAACACTCTGCTTTCTTGATAGGATTAATCAACATATAAACATTGATGATTACAAAGGAGTTGTTGCTCTGCTTGTGTTTGAATTTTGCGAGTATCCAAATGGTGGGTTTTGAGATGGTAATCCATACTTATCTCATGTTCATTCCATTCTGTGTGGAACCCTTTGGAAGCTCCTCTTGCATCTTCGACAATGACGTCACTAGATTGCCATAGACTTTTCCCAAACTTTATTATGTCTTCATATTTCATCTTAGTCTCCCGAATGAGGAGTATAAAAGGATTTTCGGTCTTAATCATATCTTTGACAACCAATGTGTTTGGGGTGCTACCTAAACCCCTTCAGTTCCAAGGGACCAAGATCATTATTTCAAAGGGTTAGAGAGAGAGAGAGAGCCCCCTTTATTTGCTACATTTAAACTTCAATTATTAGTGTGTTTTATACCTACACCTATCATATTTGGCAGTGTTTGTTGTGACCCCAGGAGAATATCTTTGTGAGCTTGTTCTTCCCTAACAGTTCGTGCAACTTTCCTTCCAGATCTTTGCGACAAGTTTTCTTTGGAAGCTCCATCATCCTGCCCTACTTCTCCTATAATCTATGTTTCTGAGTCATATTTGATGTATAAGAATGTGATTTTTTCATCTTTTAAAGCTTCCATGTCTTCCAACCTTGGATTGTGACGATTGATACCTTCTTTCTTTGGTTTTTTGAATAAGACTATTTTTTCCTCCCGCTACTTGAAATTTGCAAAACTCTTTTTTGATTGAGGCCGAGGGGCCTCTTGGACTGAAGGTTTCTCCTTGTTAGCATTCCCAACACCACTAGAAGCCAGAATAACATATTCCTTTGTTTCCTCCAATTGGGATAGTGCATCGAACTTGTTTTGTTGGGCGGTTACCATGGTTTTTCTAGGGTTTCTACAAATTTAGAGGGAGATTTCGACCCGACATTGGAAGGGCCCGCTGGGGAGGACAAAACCTGAATTCCAACATAGCCAAATTTATAAGAGACTACTTTCCATTGCTCATCTCTTTCAGTTCCTACTGAGGTCAAATCTACCTTCTTGTTGTTTCTCGCAAAATGCTTGTATTCATGGCAAATTTTGCACTTTAAGGGAAAATATTCATAATCCAATTGTTGCACATGTTGCCAGTTATCCAGGGTGATAACCACTGCTTCAAGGATCCCTTTCTCAAGGTCAACCTCTATGCAGATTCTTGCACAAGAAAATATTTTCTCCTTAGGCTCTGCCCGATCGATATACTGTCAAATAAAGTTTCCAATACAACAAAGGGCATCATCACTCCAACAACGAAGGGGGAGATGTTACAGTTGTACCCACACCAAAAAACGTTGAAGGGAAATCGTTCTTAGAATTAAATTCGGGGGTCCATTTATTTAGATACATTCCTCTTTCTCCCCCCAAAAACAGTCTGCTGCGGAAAATCATATCTCAGTCTTCCTTGAACTCAATGAAGAAGTTAAAAAACCCTCTGCTGCAAAATAAATGGCTCAAAGAGCCTCTAATAAGAGGTTTCTAGTTTTTCTCAATCCAAGAGGCTATTGTCTTTAGAGATGGACAAATTCTCGTAAATTGACCGATCAATCCACGATTAGCGAGAGCTAAAGCCTTTCTCTTGGGGGAAGATGGTGGGAGTGAAACCTTGGGTATCTCATCCAACTTTTTCATAAATTTGGTGGGTTTGAGTCTTCAAGGATTTGACTGAGGCTGCAATCATTTCATGGAAATCCATAACATCATCACCTGAAGGGGGTTGATGCCCCCTCACAGTGCCCTCATCCATTCCAAATGCACCGGTACTAGGGTTTCAAGCATGCACCAGAGCGCACACACTTTTCAATAACACCTCTTGTTAATTGTCCTTGTAGGATCCTTAGGACAAGGATATTTATCCAATATATATATATTCCCCCTCCCCCCCATCCCAACAATGAAGATGACCTTTCTTGACTCCATTAATATTTTGGATTTGTCAATGAAGGACATAGCATGGATCATTGGTGGGGATTTCAAAATTATCACAACCCTTCAAGACAAAAAGGGTGGGGTTCATAAACTATAACTTGAAAGCGAAGCATTTACGGAAACCATATCAAGGTTGCAGTAGATTGATATCCCTACTGATAATGGTAATCACACCTAGAAAGATAAACTAGGAGGCCACCTTCAAATCACAATTAGAACGATCGGTTCTTGGTATCTAAAGCTATGATCCAAACAAGGAGGACTATTTTCGCTGAAATTCTACCTTTTATAGGATCTGACCATTGGTCGATCCTCCTCCCTTGGGAAAGCAATTGCATTCCACAACCCAAACTTTTATGCTTCAGACGCTTTTGGATGGAACACCCGAAGTTTATGCAAAATATTGCAACCCAGTGGCACCACCCGAAGATTATGCAAAATATTGCAATCCAATGGCACAAGAGAACTTATCCGGTAGGCACAAAAATGTATAGGTTCCAACAGAATTTGAAACATGTCAAGTTTAGAATAAAAAAATCTTTGGGAACATCTTTGAGGCCAAAATGGTACTAGAAAAAGAAATGACGCATAGGGAAATTATTATGGATCAAAGATATAAGAAGAAGAGATTTTGTGGAAGAAAAAATATAGAGTGGAATGGCCAAGAGAAGGACATAAGAATACAAAGTTCTTCCACAACTCTCTCCTCAATAGGAGAAGCAAAAATATGATAAGTACCTTAAGTATAGTGAGCAAAGAAACAATCCGTACAAACCCTAGTAGATATCGTTCCTAGGGCCTATTTTCCGTTATTATTAGATATCTGGGTGGTTGGAGTAAGCAAGTATTTAGATCTTCTCTTCTGCAATCAGAATCTCAATAACAAATCGCATTAGCATTTCTTGATAGAATTATCTTCTAGATTATTTCTTGACAGAATTCATCGTGTGCACTTGCATCTTTTGATAGATGAGAACTTAAGAACAAAGTTATAGACAATATCAATTTTTGAAATTTCTTAGAACTAGTGCCTATAAGGAAACTACAGAATCTCAAGGCGAACCTACTGCTTGATATACATTTTGCCTACAACATGATTAAAGCCATAATTTAACCACTCTGAACGGGCTAGGATAAAAGGGCAAGTGCTACCATTTTAATGTGTTTTGCCCTTTCTACGACATCTCAACAGTAATTTCGAAGCTCAAAGCCTAAATTCATGCAACGAGTTGACTAAAATGATGTTCTTTGCTCTTCAAATTTGTAAATAAATGAACCATTCAATGCAAGTGGTACGATTGATGTTTGTCGGCTTGTTGAAAATTACTCCTTCGCAAACATATAGACAACTGATCTCTAGCATTTTCCCTTACAAGAGTGGACAATCAGACTTTAAAAAATTGAAGAGAACAAAGAAATACTACATATCAATGAAGATCCAAGTCTATCAAATGCATGCCATGAAGGAGATCAAGAAAATTTCTTTACTAGAGAGAAAATTGATATATTCGATTTGTGGAACTGAATTTCTCATAACACCGTCAAAGCAATAGGATATGAGCTCTCCTGAAAGGTTTGATCTTTTTCTGTTGCACCTCCCAACAAACCTACAAAAAACAACTTTTGCATTGTGTGCATTCAATGTAGAAACAATAAGAGCATCCCAGAACTTGAGGATCTAGAGAAGAGAGGCTTCTTTAATATGCCATAGATCAGAGAAATTATGAAGAAAATAAGTTTTTGGCCTTTGGGTTTTTTCAATATTGCATTCTGTGCACTCGAAACCTTGTCTTCTTCACCTGTTTCTTTATTTCGACCAATGGGTCTCCCTCTCCTTTTAACTCCTCTCGAGGGATCATGAAAGGGGATCCCCTTTCACTCTTTCTGTACATCATCATCGTTGAAGGTTTGGGTAGATTCCTTGAGAAGGTTGTTTCTAATGGTGACATTAAAGGTCTTTGTTTCCATCCCAATATCGATCCTCTCTCGCATCTTCAATTCGTAAATGATACTCTTGTCACGTGGGCACATACTCTTCGAGAAGCCTTGTCTTTTAAGTCCACTCCAGACACTTTTATACTATCCTTAGAAGCCCTTATCAATCAAGACAAGCCCCAAATCTTCTCCTTCAAAACTCCCTTTCTAATCCAAAAGAACATCTCTAGAGTTATGGGATTTCAAAGTGATATTCTCCCTTCTAAGTACCTAGGAGCTCCCTTGTTAGAAAAATCCCTCTGCAATGTCTCTTGGGAATATTTGTTGATAAAATTAGAAGCCAAACTAGCCAACTGGACCTTCCATTTCCTTACCCTCCTGGGTAAAATCTTGCTTATCAAATCCACTCTACATTCATTGCCTCTCTATCTCTTTTATATTTTAGCGACTCCCATGAAAATAATCAAATGCATCCAAAATTTATAAAGGCATTTCTCCTGGGGGAAGGGGGTGCCAAGGAGAGAAAATGGTCATTAGTGGCTTGGGAGAAGGTTTGCTCCCCCAAAAATATTATAGGTTTAGGAATCAAAGATTCTCTCCTCATGGGAAGAGTTATAGCTAAAAAAACTTGGTGGTGCCAACTAAGGGAAACAATCAACTATGGGCAAAAGTTTGGAGAGCTAGATATGATACCCACATACTGAAGGAAGTTTTAATCTAAAGGGAAGGGGAATGCCATGGATTATTAATATGGAATAATGCATGGAGTACTTATGAGTTGGTCCAAGAGCATTGTTTTTGGGAGGTTAGGAATGGGAAATCAACTCTTTTATGAGAAGATGCCTGGCAGGAAGAACCAATCCTGGCCAAACATGATCTCCTACATCCAATCAAAGATAGTATGATATAGAAAGGATGGATCTCGATCTCTCATTATTGGGAGGAACAAATAGAACTCCAACCCTTCATAGAAAGACAATGGAAACTACTAAAAGAATGGCCAATAGAATGGGAAGAGGAAATCAAACAAGAAATGGAAGCATAGCTCCATTCAAGACAGATAAAGTATAAGGAAGGATGCATCATCTTAAGATGGGGTCAAGGAAGTGATGGAAACTTTTGATTAAGGAAATCTTATCAACTAGCGATCAATTTGGGGCATAACAAAAAATCAGAGGTATGGGGGAAGCTATGGAACACTGAACTTGGCTGAAAATCTCATCCTTTGTGTGGTTTCTAGTGAGTAGGAAGACATTGACCTAGGATAGGTTAATTCAAAGAGGATATGCATGTCCTTTAATATGTATTATGTGTAGATCGGATGGGGAATCCATTAAACATTTATTCAATGATGAGAGGGAGACATCAATTCTATGCGGCAATTGTTCCACCCTGTTTAGGAAAACTTATAGAATCAGAGGAGATATAAACCAAACCATAGCAGGTTGGAGAATGGATCCCTTTCAAAACCAAATTATTAACATAATCTTGAACTCCTTTCCATGATTTCTCCTATGGAACATCTGGAAGGAAAGGAATAGAAGGATCTTTAAATAGTAAGAGAAACCAACATGAACAACTTGGAAAATGATATAGACTAACGCATGGTAGTCGATTTGTGCAACACCCTGATTAGGGAGGCTTGGAAGCATTGACGCATTACATAGATGAATCGATTATCTTTAGGAACTGGAAACTTGAACATTGGCCCAGATCTCCAGCCTAGATTGGGAAGAGCATTAAACTGTTGATTAAAGAGAAATGGGAAACCCCCTCAATATGTCATTTTAAACTAAACTTTGATGGGGAATCCAAAGGTAATCCAAGACCCTCTAGATCAGGAAGAGTAATTAGAGACCATGAAGGAAATATTAGAAGGATATTCTCAATTGAGTTGGGGAGAAGCTCAAATAACGAGGCAAAGATAAGATGGATGTTGAGAAGCATGTAGTTAGCTCAGGAGATGGGATGCAAAAATATCATTGGGGAGGGATATTCAAAAATACTTATAAAGGCTCTCCGAAGATTTTTTAATGGAACCCACCACAAAACGGTTTCGTCCAATTGGTGGCTTTCTACATACCTCGGTTAAGTTTAAAAAATACTCACCTAAATACCAGTGATCATTCATTGCAGGTAAAAGGGAAGGCCAATGCCCTTGCTAATTGCCTATCAATGAAGGGGTAACCCAAATCAACACCTAAAAATCTGGGTATTGGAATGAGAGAATCCCTCAATAGTTTAGAGAGGAATTTCAACTTTTGAACAAGTTCGACAACCAACCCCCGGATGAGGTGGTAATGCGTGGGGAATTAAAATACCACATGGTGAGTCAAGCCGCCACTCCACAACATGATATTACATGTCTACGAGATGTCAAGTTGAGGTCTATACCGATATATGGAATGAAGAGGTGGGAGGGTAGGTGGAGTACAAGCTCCCCCACTCCAACATATGAACTAATGACTCTAGGGAGGAAGATAATATGGGAGTACGAGGTTCAGTTTAGGTACTGGACAAAGGACTTCCCTCATTTTGATGTGATATTTCAAATGATGGTTGATGTATGGGTGATTTGGGTAAATTGTATGGAAACTATAATGAGGAAGGAGTGGGAGATCATGACTCAGAGTGGTGAGGGCTCTCCTAACTCGCAAAGGATTACTCATATGAGGACTCTTCTCTATGTTGCAAGCTTGGGATCATTATGTATGTGTGGTTTTTGTGTGTTATTTTGAGACTCTTGGGTTCTAGCTAGTGGTTTCCTCTATTGTGGTTGATTTGTGGCTTGAGTGAGGTCGATATTTCAAGAAAATGTGTGGAATTTCAATTTCATGAGTAATTTTGGCTCCCCATGGCTTGCTAAGAGTCGACCATTCTCCTAGCCTGGGTGACATCCTTATTTTATCCCTATATGGGTCTCGGTTTTCATTATAAGTCGTTTCTCATGTTCTTCAACAAAAGGGGTGTTGGGTCTTTCGTCTGTTAGGTTCACCTCCTCCTATCCTTTGCTCCTCAGAGATCAAAATGGAAAAAAAAAAGGCTACAATATTTTTAGATTCTAGTGCACGGGGTGGAGGAGAGGCCCATCTAAGCCCCATCCACCCAGGAGAACCAACATGTTGTCACATTACACAAGGGAGGAGCGGGTTGCGGACCAGGCCAAGCAACTGTTCAAAAGTGGTACATCTCTAGAAACTCAAAAAAGAATGGAGGACCCAGTGAATCGTGTGCTACAAAAAGGTCACATACTACAAAGCAACAGATAAAGAGAGAATTCCAAGAGTGGATTTCA
>JASDQU010588363.1:15992-30196 GCA_032191745.1 Picea mariana
AGGAGTGGTACGGCCTCCTCCCACGTGTGAGCTCTTGGGTAGCATAGATCTAGCTTAGATCTTGTTTATTTGACATTTTTTGCCCTTTTTTTGAGCTAAGACGTGGGAGTTTGTGAGATAAAGGGTATCTCCCAAACCTAGGACGTGGGGTTAGGGATTTGCTTGTTTTCTTCTTGGTTTGCTTGTCTTTCCCTCTTCTCTAAATCTTTTCTAAGTTAAGCAACTTAATTAATTGCCTACCTATTTGGGTGAGGAATACCCCAAAAGGTTGGGTTAGGGTTTAATTTGTGGTTGAAGATCTAATTGGTTAATGCTCTAAATATTCTAGGTCTAGATCTAACACTTAATAATTCTCTAGCTTAAGCCTATTGGGCCTCATAATCAACTTAACTAGATCTCCTGCATGCTTAGTTCACTACAAGTGTTTATCTTTAGGTTCCATGCTTAGATCTATAATCCTCAATGTTTAGTTGCTTCAATAAGTGGATGGTGTTCTTCTCTATTGCATAGATCTCTTTAATGCCATTTGCATATGCTCTAACTAATTTCATTGATAAGTTGATAAGTAGGCAAACACTTAAATCTGTTTATTTCTCACACTTAATGCTCATATCTTAATGCTCTTAATCATTAGATAAGTGTGTTTCTTTTTTCATCTTGTTGGCAAGTTGTTCTTGCCCTTGCACTTTATTTCTTTACTTTGCAAACTATTTAATTGTGCATCTAAGTGACTTGCTCTCACATAGCATATATGCATTAATGTCTTTCATTTCATAATCTTAATCAGCACACTTTAAGGCTGAAGTGAGTTTCGGCCAAGTCACTAATCCACATTTTAAAAGTGTCATAAAACTCTTAAAACACTCTCTAACACTCCTAAAAGTCCACCTAATTCATATAGTAACTTAATAGACTATTTAGGGTACCTTAGACCACCATCTTCACCATCTAAAACGGGGATTGAGGGGCAACGGAAGGTGTAGGCCGGGGACGGTCTCACGGTGCACAGAATGCATCCTTTCTGTAAGAACTCAATCTTCCAGGCTGACCTGCGAAGCTAGGGTGGCAACACTTATTGAGCATCCAGCAGTGATTTGGCAATAGGGGGAGGAGGCTTTGGTGAAATAATTTGTAAGGGTAACTAAAATCTTTCAATCTTAAGAAACCCTTAATTCATTAAGACAATTAAAACTTGGATTTAAATCTCAAAATACTTTGTGGGTTTAATAACTAAGAGTGGGTCTTCTTCGTCTTCACAATACTTGTGCTTAAAATTCATAACTCTTATTTGTTGATGTATTGATGATGTATTGATGATGATCTCTTAGATGTAGTATGATGCTTTGATCTTCTCGTACCCTGCACACGTAATAAGTAAAGAGGTTAGCTTGTTTGTTGTATTCTAACATCTTCTAATTGTAAATCTTGTATCTAGTATTTATTTGATTAAGTTATTCTTTTGTAAGTAATATTGTAATCATACTTGTAAAGAAACCCCCTTTAACTCTAGTTGACCCCTTGCCCAATCTTAGGCACTAGTCTTTGTTGCCCTAGGAAAAGGTCTTGCTTAACATACTAACCCTTGCATCTTGCATTGCTGCTTGTGCATCTTAGGATTAGAATCCCCCCAAGCCTTAACAAATTAAAACTAACTCCTAGAACTTAACTCTAAAACTAATCTAGAAACTAGGGACTACCCCCCTTGGCTTCCCTAGGAGTGAGCCTAGACGGAAGAGGTTCCGGTCAAAGTGACAGCGTGGGCTGTGAACCTAGGCATTGTGCCTCCAAGGACACACTAAGTGAGCCGGACTTAGCTCACATTTGCAAGTGTGTATTAGGACGGCAACAAGTTTCATTTCTATATCTTGTCGCACCACAAGGATGGGCTATATTTGTAAATCCCTAACCTTTCTTAGTCTATAAAAGAAAGGCATGGTTGGGGTGTTTATTCAGTTTTGAGCTATTGCAATGTATTTCTTCTTTCTGAGTTTATAGAAGATGCATGTGATCGAGTGTTCATATTTGCACTTGCTGTCATAATTTTCAGAGTGTTGTGTTTGTAGATCTAGCATTCCTTCATCCTTTGTTTTGATAGGATTTCTGTTACCTAGGATTTGAATAGGAGCGCAGGTCTGGTTACCATGTGCTGAAAATTCCACATAGTATCAAAGCTGCAGATTTGAAATCTTCCAGGAATCCATGTATGGAGAAGGATGTTAACTGTAACGGGGAGTTGTCAGAGGGTTTCAATGGGTGTGATGCCCTAGCTCAAGTGATTAGCATTGATCTGTGCATAAAATAGACATTGGGACCGTTGATAGGTTGTTGGGTGCAATGCCTTAGTCTCTCCATAGATTGGAGTGTTGTTTATGCCTGAGAGAGGTGATCTGCACCTACTATAGGTTGCTGATCTGATTTGTTTTCCGACTGGTATGTTTGATTGAGGGGTGTTCTAGGAGTTGCAGGGATGGCTGGTCTCGGGCTCAGAGAATGTGACCGGGGAGAAGGAATTGCAAACTTCAGTCCTTTAGAAGTGCATACTTCAGATGTTGTTGGAGGAGATTCATCAGTGGTGTTTCGTTGAGGCAGAGGTTAAAATGGCTACTGATCCTGCAGAATCAGCCAAACACAACAAAAGGGTAACCAAAGCTAAGAGAATCATCCTTGGTTTTTTGAAGGACCAATTGATTCATCTAGGGCTCAGAGAATATGACTGGGAAGAAGGAATTGCAAACTTCACTCCTTTGGAAGTGCATACTTCAGATGTTGTTGGAGGAGATTCATCATTGGTGTTTGGTTGAGGCAAAGGTTAAAGTGGCTACTGATCCTGTAGAATTGGCCAAGCACAAAAAAACGTAGCCAAAGCTAAGAGAATCATCCTTGGTTTTTTGAAGAACCATTTGATTCGCCACATCACAGAGAATAAGACAGCTCAAGATATATATGATGCCTTGATCACTATGCATCAAAGTGTGAATATTTCCTGCAGGATGCTTCTGAAGAACAAGCTTCCTGCCACACAAATGAGTGACACAGACATGGTGGCTAACTATCTGGTGAAGATCATCAAGTTGAGAGATCAACATGCAACTATCAGGATGAAGGTCGAGAATGGGCAGTTGGTGCTCATAGCACCATATGGGTTCTTTTCATCTTGGGAACCTTCTGTTCGGAGTGTATGTGCTCGTGAGACGTTGCCCACCTTTGAGAAGGTTTACTATGATTTCATCCAAGAGGAGACAAGACTAGAGACAGTTTCAACAAGAGTTAAGGAGATCCTGAAGCTAGCCCTCATTGTGAAGATGAGGAAAGGAGCTAAGAAAGACTTGGTAAGGATCAAAAGGGGAAGAAGGAAGATTCAAGTTCTTCAAACCAAGGTAAGAAAGAATTAACTCACGTAACATGCTTAAGTGTCACAAGATGGGCCACTATGCATCTCAGTGTCGTGAGATAACAAAGGTGAAGGGCAAGCAACGACAAAAGCAGTTTGCAGGGAGTGCAAAAGCTTTAGGCAGAGCGGATGAGATAGCATACAGGCTTTGACACAACATTCTTTATGGTTCCACGCCTTTCTACTAACATCATTTTTGGTTTAGGGTGGTATGAGAAAAGTGGAGCACCTAGACATATGATCTTCAATAAGAAGACTTTCAACAAACTTTATCATTTTTCTGGATAGTAATCTAATCTGCGAATGAACATGATACAAAATTACAAATAACTTCTTGATGCTATAAGGAAGATTCAAGTTCTTCAAACCAAGGTAAGAAAGAATTAACTCATGTAACATGCTTAAGTGTCACAAGATGGGCCACTATGCATCTCAGTGTCGTGAGATAACAAAGGTGAAGGGCAAGCAATGACAAAAGCAGTTTGCAGGGAGTGAAAAAGCTTTAGGCAGAGGGGATGAGATAGCATACAGGCTTGACACGAAATTCTTTATCGTTCCATGCCTTTCTACTAACATCATTTTGGTTTAGGGTGGTATGAGAACAGTGGAGCACCTAGACATATAACCTTCAATAAGAAAACGTTCAACCAACTGTATCATTTTTCTGGATAGTAATCTAATCTGCGAATGAACATGATACAAAATTACAAATAACTGCTTGATGCTATAAGACTATAAATCACTTACCCATCAATCCAGTATTCCAATGAAAAGACAAAAGAATGATAAAGTTTTAACATCATTGTCAGATGATTACCTGGCCAGAGCTAATGCTTTCTTCTCAACCTCCACTTCTGATCGAATTTGAACTAAGGCGTATTTATCATTTTCTGCTTCTTTTAAAAGTCTGGCTACCTGGTCCCTTTCATTGGATATTTCTAATTTGTTTGTCAAAAAGATTTGTAGTTGCTCCTCTAGCTCATGCCTAAGTTTTGAAAGAAATTCTCTTTCAGAATCCAGTGCAGCCCGTTCCTTTAGAAGTGAGTATCTTTCTTCCTCCCTTTCACCTTTTATTCTTTCTAGCTCTGATCTTACATCTTCAGCTAATCTCTCAGCCACTTCTATTTTCTCCCTCTCTAATTCAAGCTCCTTTTCAAAGGATGCATTAAGATCCTTCTGGACTTGGGCTTCTAGAGCAGCATGTGTTGCAACTGCAGTATCAGCCAATGATTCTGCTTCAATACGAGCTAGCTCCTCTGAGACAAGTTCTGCTGCCTCTCCAGTAGAAAGAGCAACAGCAGCCTGTGCTTTTGTGACTGGTTTATCAGGTTGAAACAACCTAGTATAACCTGTTTAGTTGTAAATGGAATTACTAGGTATCATTATTCAAGTCAAAACTTCAAATGTAAATTCCATGGATGAGGAAAAGTATACCAAAAGCAACAGCAACAATGCTCTGTTCTCCTGATGACAGATCTGCTAAAAGAGCAGGCCAAGCATCCTCATGTATTTTGTCAATATCAATGAATCCAGATTTCTGCCATAACATCTATAAATGAAACAAAAGTAAGTCTTCTGCCCACACCGCGAAGTTCCATGCCATTTTCCATAACTGCCATTGCAAAATCAAAAAATATCTACAAGCTTATTGCTAAATTCTACCTTCCTAGTGACTTCTGGTAACTCTTTCCTTTCCAAAGCAATCTTCCAACTGACAAGATCTTGACGTGATAGAGGACTATTGTAGTATGGTAAGAAAAAATCCCCCAAAAGTACAGGAGCAAACCATGATGAATAAATAAGATGCACCAACAAAGTTCAATTAACCAACAAAACCACACAAACCATAAAAGTTAGAACATAAGCCTGCAGAAAGATTAGAATAGAAAAGATAATGAATTGAGAAAAGAAAATTTTGAAAATTCAAAAATGGAACTAATAATCAGAGGAACAATCCAATATTTCATATAAAACTGGCAAGTCCTCACCTATCAGGTGAGAATACATAATTTTTTGGCTTCCCACCTTCGACAGAACCATCTGTGTCCTGACTTGATAGCTTACTAGAAATGAGTCCTGCTTCTGCTAATCCTGTTTCAGCACATATGTTATTAGCATACATAATGACAATGTTTCCTGAGACATATAAAGTAGCAACCAGCCATGAAATAATGTAACAGTGAGGTTATAACAACATAAGCATGGCAAGTTAGAATTTCATCACTGACTAAGTTGAGACTTCAGAATCATACATAAAACATCTTTCAATGCCTATGCTAACCTTGAATGTATGGGAAGTCGGGATCTTCAGGTGTAACATCATCAAAAGCAAGTTCTGTGACATTCTCAATGAACATTGCAGGAAACACTTTTGATGCCGGATTTCTATCAAGCAATATACATCATTAGTTTAACTTATTTTTCTGGTAAAAGGATAGATAGAAGAATGCCTTCTGTCCCTTGTGTCTAGAACAATAACCAAACATAGCTTTATAGAAATATACTCAAGTAACAATATTGAACCTAGCAAGAATGGCACTAGAAGCAATTAACCAACGGGCATATTCTCGGCGTGTACTTAAGCCACTAGGTTCAACACCAGCTTCCACAACCTGAAAAGTAAAGAGATAAAAGCTAATGCAAGTGATTAGAATGCTCACACAATGCTCCAATAACTGAAATCCACGTACATCTCTCTTACAAATATTGCTCCAACCAAGTTACAAGAAAACTCTTTTCATCAGACAAACAACCAAATGAACATAAAATATTTGCACAACAACACTTCCAATCCCCAAACAGGAAGGAAAATCAATTCATCTTTAGAAACAATCAGCATCAATATGACAAAAAATGAAGACACCATAAATTTCAATCCCTTGATATGTGAGAAACTTTATTTCTGTAATGATTTGGGTTTCAAAACTACAATTAATTAAATCACATAAGAATATTGTTTTGATCACCACCTTCCTTTCAGTTGCCCATATTTGAAGGCCATATGTGAGAGACTTTATTTCTGTAATGCTTTGGGTTTCAAACCTAAAATTAATTAACTCACATAAGAATATTGTTTTGAACACCACCTTCCTTTCAGTTGCCCATATTTGAAGGCCATTATCATATAGAAGCACCTAAAATTAAATCCTAATGTCATCAATTTGGAAGAAGTGCATATCTCTATACTACATATTATTAGTCCAATGCATCTTTACAAGCCACATAAGAGTACAATTCAGAGTACTTTATGTTCCTTTTGTGCCTTCTCTTTTATTTGTGCCATTATAATGGGCAAATTGATTATTGAACAACTTGATGGACTTACTTAGAATTAATGAAGACTAGTATTCCATAAGCAAAAATGAGCCTATGTATCTTATTTTCCAGTCTAGAATATGGGCAAATGCTCGAACTTAGAGAGGAGGATTAGGTGTGTACTCTTTTAAGCATATTACTAGTAAGCTCCAGTATTTTGAATTATCACTCAAAACATGCAGGTGGAGTTGCACGTTTTCAAATTTATGGGAAAAAAACAGCAGGCATAGTTACTCCATGCATTGATTGAACATACAATTCTAAATCAGAAATTCTAACAAAATTTGGCATTATAGCACAGAATTCTACATGATCATCCTTGAAACTTTCTTAAGTGGTGATGAAAGAGGAAATGGAAGCAACAGATTCACAGATTTCTAATAGTCATTCAAATTTATATTACTAAGGCCAAACTAGGTCCAAGGGACTAGAAATTACATCCATTGTGAGAGGCTCATGGAAAAACAGTGGGGGTACAAAAGGCCCCCAAAAATGAGTAATGGAATGAAACTCTGTATAACAATCAATAGAAAATGAAGCAAGATAACCTGGAAGTACAAGTTGGTTATCCCAAAGGTGAAGGAGAACAGATGAAGAAAGAAAGTCCAGACAAAGGTGGAGAGAGCTAGCCCTACTCATCCTCTAAATCAATAATGCGAAAATAATGTCCTTGGTGAATGGCCCAAGCTGATAGTGCCTTGGGAAGTAATCTTGGGCGACATAAACCTACTCCCCTAGAGATAGACACAAAGGGCCACTCCTAACATCCAGAAGGAGACTTGAGAGTAGTTGATATGAGAGTGAAAGCAATATAAAATAAGGTTATCGGATCCAGATAGACCGGACAAGAGCAGTTGGTTCGCAGGGGTTCACCCCCAACTGAGTCTGAGCCAATGGCCAAACTAGCTGTACAACCTGGTTCATGTCAGTTCCAAGCTGGACTGGCCCTGATCCTGTTAGGCTCTCTCATACTTCATTTTGGCCCCAGAAAAACAAAAAAAGAAAGTGAAAAAAAAGGAAAAATAGTGCCCCTGTCCCAAACCCTAAATTATCATTATATATTGACACCCCCCTCAAACCCTAAATTATCGTTATATAATGATGTCCTATTCGCCTCATGCATCTCTCATTGATCATTTGTAAAAATTTGGAAATTGCAGAGCTGTGGTGAAGAGAGTTGATTTGGAGCGAACTTGATGCTGATTGGGCATTGTTTGTGCGTTGCTTTCAGTGAATTTGGCATCTACATCAATGCTCAACATATGAACTACAATCTTGGAGGAGATTTGAGACCAGATTGTTGATCCCATTCAAGGTATGTCGAGAATATTTCAAACTCTCATGGTTTTTTTCATAAAAATGTTGATTTTTGTTTTAGCAAATAATAAAGATAGGTTTTGCATTTGCAGATTTGTTTTCATTGTTTAGACATTATCATGGCCCCAAAAACTCTGAAAGACTCTACATGGAGCTGTTACACCTCATATTGTATGAGGTTTCACATTGATGGAATTTGCTGCTGGTACGTTTGGAGCTTTTGGATGGACTTGGGGGGATACGTCTTCACAGAGCCTCTTCTTTTGACATTGGATGATTTAATGGAGATATTTGGTAGAAGAGATTCACTTCTCTATGGTGGATGGTCATGGTTGATAATCATCTTGTGGTTTGGTGCTACTTTCATGACTTTGCTTAATGGCGTTGTCTAATTGTTCTACGTTTTGGCATTTTTCATCCGAATCCGGCAACATAAATCTGCATGAAATCACAATTTTCTGTTGTTTAAATTGCATTTCTGAATGCAAAAATGAGTTCAGCGTGCTGAAAAACCTCTGGGGCACTCAGATTATACAAAATTAACCACTCAAATCTGTAGATCCAATAATTTCTCACTGGATTTCAGGCAAAATTAAACAGAAAATATCCCCGGAAAAGCGCCAACACGTAGAACACTTAGACTGCGGCTTGCTTAATGGATCACTCTCTTGACATATGGATGCTTGCTACTTCATCTGTCATACTTTTTGGAGCATCCTAGTGATCTTGCATGATGGTGATGTTACATTATTGATGTCACTAGGAGAGGGTGTTCTACATGGTTCTCTTGGTTGAGTGTGTGGTGGGGACATACTTGATGTTTGATGGAGTTAACACCCTTCTTATGTCTCCTTTTCCTATGGTGTTGATGTGGTGTGGATACACTTTTTCTTGGTCAGATTATCCTAGGTGTTATAACATTGTATTATTAGACATCACCTAGGGGGGATGTGCATTTGATGATGTTAATATCTTTGTTGATGTATTATTTCCTAAGTTGGAATTAGAGGGGGGTCATACATAATTTTCCTTGGTGATCTAGCCTTTTCTAAGGCTTAATGATGTAATTTGATGTATTAATCCCTTGTTGGTGTTGCACCCAAGTTCAAGCCTAGGTAGAGCTTATGTTTTGTTGTTATCTTGTACCATGGTGGGTTTTGCTAGGGAGTACAACATTTTTTTCCATGATACAACACTTTGATGGAGTGCACCCCTTCATTGGCACACATGCTGAGGCAGATCACATTATTTTATTCTTATTTGGGTTGAGTAGACGAGCCATCCCCTTGGTATTGAAGTTTGTTGGGCTGCATGTAGATTTTTGGCATGGTAGATACTATTTTTGGAGGGTTGTTATACATTGGAAGTTGTGCTAGGAGGTAGTTATGAGGGTGCCCTTGCCCTAGTAGTTATGTTTGACACATGGTCAACCATTTATCTTCTTTGTTGGAATGCGTTGGCACACTTCTCTAGGGCACACCCACGTGGAGTCGGTTGAGCATTGATTACATATTGTTGTTTATTCCTTCCTTGCACAAGTTTTAAGGAGTTGTAACCACCTAGGAGCTTATTTATTTATTTATCGAGGAGGTGGTTGCAAATTGGAGAAAGAGCCCTTAAAGACACTTTCCATCTTGGGAGATTTGACCAAGCCTTGCATGTGGGGCGCTTCACTTAGTTGGCACCTTGCACATTTATTCATGGAGTTGGTTGGAGTGCCCTATCTGGAGATTCACATGTGTGAATGGTTGCACACTTGCACGTGCACCTTGTGGACCACAATACTATTTTGGGATGGTGGTTATGGAACTCTCTCCTAGGGGGAGAATATTTTGTTGTTTCTTCAATCATGCATCTTGGAGGGTGCACTTGGAGAGGTTTTCTAGGTGGACCTTGAGCACATTCTCCTATGTCAAGGAACTTTTTATTGTATTTGAATGCATGCATCTTGGAGGGTGCACTAGATGTGGACATTGTAGCAACTTTACTTGGTCAAAGAGCCTATTTTTGGTGATGCACCCTCTCTTGGAGATTTATTGTATATTCCTGCATATTTTTGGATGGGGTGAGCTCTCTTGGAGAGGATGAATGCCACATATCCATTTGATATAGTCAACTATGATTGAGAATAGATCTAACTACTCCAATAATTTATTATTGTTTGACTTGTCATGTAGTTGGTTAGAAAATATTGTATTTTATTGTAAGAGAAGAGAGGTCCCTCTATATAAAAGAGTTTTCTCTCCATTTTTAAGGGATGGTTAGTAGATTGGGGGTTGAAGGATTTCTCCCTTGAGCTACATTGCACATCATATTGGCAAGCTTAATGGAAGATTGGAGGTATTGCTTCTATTTTATGTGAGGCCTTTATGTTTGCATTATTTCACATGTTGTTGATTATTCTAGGAAATCCTTGTAACTTATTATGAAGGCCTTGTAATGAAGTATCTACTATTTGGATGGTATTATGTGAGGATATAATCCTTCTTATACTTTTTGGTGCTATCATATCATATCCTCACATAAGAGAGGTTATCATATCAGGAGATATCATATGATCATATCCTGCAGGAGATATCATACATCTTATCAGAGCAAGACAGAGTCCTTTCTTTCAGTGAATAAGTGGAAGGGGTGCACAAACTGCAGATTTTCAGTGAATAAGTGGAAGGGGTACTCAAACTGCAGATTTTCAGTGAATAAGTGGAAGGGGTACACACATTGTTCTGGGCAGCGTTTTGAGGTTTCTCACTGCATATGTCCCTCATTAATAATTTGATCCCTAACACATGTGAACAGCCCATTAAAAAACTCAGATTGGTGCACCTTTCATGACAGGAATCACAACATATTTCGAGCAATACCTAACGTGGGTGATTATGCAGGATCTAAAAATTTCTGAGATTCAGCGAGATGCTATACCACAGTAGAAGCGTGATAGCTTAGGGCGCTCGGCTATATCCCGCGGCATATATAGCGGAGGCGGGAAGGGAGTAACTCGGCGGACCGTTGATTTTGAAGAATCCCAGATCCACGGTCGAGGCCCGCATCAGATCAACGAATAGCACGGAACTTAACGTCGCGAAGGCAGACCGGGAAAAACCATTATGGTTTTGATGGGGAACGCATGGCACTCTTACACATGCATCGGGGCAGACATCAGATTGCCCGAAACCACTTTTCCTATGACCCTGATATCACGTGGTTCAAAATGTCACATCAATAACTCGCAGGGAAGATGGCGGTTGGTCAGATCACCTCACATCACCTGTCCAGGCACTCTCCCAGATGACGTGCCAAAAGGACACCGTCGCATAACTAACTCGAGGCCCATCATTCGAAGTTGATTGATGAAGCGTGGCATACCAGCGTACTGTGACAGTAATTCGTGATTAAAGTACAAAAAAACCATCAAGTCTCAGATATGAAATCATTTTATTTTATTCTGGGAAATTGCCATCTTATGCGTAAGGAAAACAAGCTCGACCTGTGTTCATGCGTTCTGTAATTTCAAAGGGTGGCCAAATCAAGGTCTCTGCAAAGTTCGAAAGGTATGGATAATACTCATCAAACGGTGTCCGGTGCGACTAGGTTCTCAACTAATGTACCGAGCAGGTCGACAAGTAAGAAAGAAAGATGGGCCTTGCAGATGTTGGCGACTAAATTTCATACCGAACCTGAAACTAAGACAGAGTCGGGAGTAAAATTAAACCCCGTTATGAGGGATCTCGTCATAAATGAACATGTGGACAACACCTGCCACTTAGCCGCAAAGAAGAAAAGGAGCAAAAGGCGAAGGACAGAGGCCAAAACCCAGACGATAGAGAGCGTCGGAGAAAATCTCGATTGGTGGAGTGCCTTGGAAGAGGAAATCACCAAGCTAAGGTGAATCCTCAGGTGAAATTTTGGTGTATTTCAGAAAGTTTTGGATGGATGTCGGCTTAAGAAAAGGGAGTCCTGATATGACAAACCGGTTACTAACGGTCCCTTTAAATAGTATAATTGTTCTTCCTTTTCGTAACTTGTATCTATTTTTGAATTATGAGGAAGACGGAACATTTTAAATTCCACACGACATTCCTCAATATATGCTTGGCCTCACGAGTATAGAAACATGGAGAAAGGAGGAGCCTGCCCTCTGTGCAGGAAAACCTTGAAAATTTCTAGGATTGAATTGAATACATATGCAGAAGCATTTTGAACTATTCGTGAAAAGATTCTAATGGATGGTGATATGAGTTTTGTTTCCTTTCATCGTATGTATTTCTTGTGCCCTGTCATTTCATTCATATTCTCTCATGTTTAAATTGAAGGGTTTAAAGGCCCAGAATTCATCCTGTGACACTCTCGGCTTAAGCAATTTAAACTATGTGATTGTCTTCTTAACTTATTCAGAATTCATTTCAGCAATGCTCTGATACAGTTATTTGTCTTCTTTACCTTCCTACACATCTTTTATTTCAAGAATAACTCAAACTCGTCGCCTTATTTAGCCTTTGTCCTCTAGAGAGTTCTATGACCGACGCACCGTTTCCATTCACTTTCAGAATCTTGACTCCATAGCCCATAGGGTTTCCCCCTTCTTTACCATCAACTTTACTAAAAATCCTCTAAACAAACCAAATCTAGCCACTGATTTCCATAGATATACCCAGTGACACGAGAGAGCCCTCTCTAAGTTGAGCAGGCTAGTGCCTCAACTCTAAAGTTGGTTGCAACAGTTACCCCTGTCGTCTGTTTTGACAGTCGGGCAGATTTACAGGGTGCTAACACTCCCCGTGGAATATTTTGGAACCCAATAACCAACTCAAAATTACGCTCCAAAGACTGACACCTGTCATGTGGATCCAAATAAGAAGATCCATCCATATAGTGGAAAATGGTCGTAGCAGAATCTGAAAGGAATAATACAACTGTAGAATATGCAGGATGGACACTGGTAATAATCATTGGCTCTCGATTTGTCACATTGATGCTCTCTAAAGAATGTGGATTAGAGTAATCAAATAAAATATGAAAGTAGTTGTCATCCCAGAAATGACAATTATCCATATACCAATCATTGCAATCGGCCTCAAAATCATACCAAGCATATATTTCTTGATTATATTCATCCCTGAGGTCTGCCATAAGAAATCTCTCCTGCATGTTATCCAATGAATCTTGAATACTACGAAAACTATCATTGAGACTGTCTACAAAGCCATCCAATCTGTCATTCAATGCGTCAAACAATTGGGCTTTGAATGTTTTAGTAATTTGTAGAATTTCTTTGAGGGTTTGAGAAGAAATAGCCATCTGAGCACCCTATTAAAATTTATGAACTCTGCAGTCCCGCCGCCGTCACGAAAAAACCCAAAAAATAGAACCATAAATTACTGCAGAAAATCGTGGCGTTTTTCGAAAAAACCCTAAAAAACTGTTGAATTTAAAATGCTCATAACTTCACTTCCTGGACTCCGTTTCGGCTGATTTTTTTTTTTGAAATTGGGTGAAATTGTGAGAGGAACTCAAATATATAATTTGTTTGGGCAAATTCGGCCTCCAAATGCTACAGAAATTAAAAAAAAAAAAAAAAATTGCACCGCCGTTCGCGAAAAAAACCCTGAAAATTGCAGATTTTAAAACTTCAATATCTTTACTTCTCGGACTCCGTTTCGAACGATTTTTTTTTTCAAATTGGGTATTTTTCTATTTCTGCAAATTTTGCACAGAAATAGACCAAAAATTGATGGAATGTCGCGGCCCTCTTTTTTCTTCTTCGAAGAAAAAATCTGCAAAAATAAAAAATATTTGCCCACAATGTCTGCCAAGGAAAGTGCTCTGATACCAATTGTTAAGAACCAAAGAACTAGATACAAAAGCACCACAATAGATATAGAAGAGAAATATGCAAAATCTTTTTTATTACTATCAAACCCTTAAGGTAGGGCAACACCATACAATGAATCCTATTATGGAAGGGATCATCTCCTGTTCACTTGCCTCTTTGAGGGGGCAACCTCCTAATCAGCTTCAGCTCCAAATACAATAATTCTCTTCATGTCTCATTACATTGCTTGAACCCCATTATATAGTGCTACCATCACCTAAGAACATTCTAGAGGAGGAATCTTCTAGAAGTAGAACCTTCTAAGAAATCTTCTTACATTTATTATATCTAACTACCCATTTATTATAT
>JASDQU010588363.1:56403-71013 GCA_032191745.1 Picea mariana
GAACCCTAGGAAAGAATTTCAACAATGCGAAGTAACTAAGACCAAAGAAGAAAAGAATCAGAACAAGAAAAGCATTACCGAGACGAAGCTCATTGGAAAGAAGGCTAGAAAGTTAAGAAAGAAAAGGGCTAATACTGAAAGGTTACATGAGGTTCTAGAGGAGACTTCGCAGAAAGAAAAATTGCAGAATTGGAGCTTCGCCGAGATATCAGAACAACGACACATGGTACTTCGCCATGACGAAGCAATATAGCCATTGGGGCCGATATATCCATTCAACTTCCACTCCAAACGAACATAAAAGCAATAAAGGTTCATCATCCGACCATTGGACCATGCCATAATGGATCGAACAAGATTTAATGGAGGCTCATACCCATTTCAAGCCAATCGTTGTCGATTTACCTATTTAGCTCGTCGTGCCACACACCGAGAACACTTTTTCCAACTGAGAATTCGATCCCACAGCCTAAGATGAGTTTATACAATGATCATTGTGCTATCATTCTTTGTCTCATTACCATGTCTGAGTTGTTCCCTAATCCCGTAAATTGTTTATCCCGAGTGCGTATGTCAGAAGCATTGAGCGTTGCAGAGAAAGTTGTTGAAGAGGTTCTGATCGACTTGATGACAGAGAGAGTCATGTTGGAGTGAGGGTTTTCTACAGGTGTACAAGCATCGTCGACGAGAGGACTGCTGGCCTCTCCTTCCACTGCTCAAGCTGGTCCATCCCGGTTAGCCGATGAGAAGCGCACTAAGAACATAGATGATATCATGAATGCTAAGATGATTCTGAGCATTCTACTTGCTTATCTACCACCTCTGAGCAGTGCTATCAATCGTGACAATGTACCCCACAAATTTGAGTATGCTTTGATCACTGCATACCTTCTGAAAGAAGTGCGCATAGTTTGTGCCAACCAGGATAAGCTCACCACGTTGAAGTTCAGTGACTTCAACCTCGGTGATAGGAAGGTTTACAGTATGCTCGCCCCTCATAAATGTCTGACGCGAACCAAAGGAAAGAAATCCAAGATTATTGCTCAATCATGGACCCAAAACCTCACGCAGTCAACCCTACTTAATGTAATGAATATTCCTCACTTCAGGAGGCATCAAGAAGTGAATGCGTGCGTCAAGTTGCTGCTGTCCTGCTATCATGGAGGATACTTATGGTTGAACTGTCACATCAAAGTGGATCTGAATTTGATCAATCGAATCATAGGGCTAAGCATGCAGGGCCCTGACCCACAATATTTTTGCCACGGAAAGACCGCAGATCGCGCTCTTGCCCAGAGGATAAAGGATACCTACGACGATGTAGAGAAGGGCACGTAAGGCTACAAGGTAGCCCCTATCCAGCGCAGAGCAGTGCACCTTGCCTATCAGTTGATCACAAGAAATCTAGTTCGTAAGAAGCGACCGACCCAAGTAACCGGATTTGTAGTCGACCTCACAAGGAAGTGCACGAAGGTCCTACATATGAATTGGGATAAATACTTGGTGAACCAACTAGAATTGGAGTACAGGGAAGCGTAGGACCAAGGTTACAAGTTCCATTTTAGTTGGCTGCTCATATTAATTGCTTTTATTGCATGGGATATGCCGGAAGGTGCAACCTTCCTAGATGTCGAGCCCTTTGAACCATTGGTCATGAAGTTCAATACACTATGGTATTCCAACGATATGAAAAAGCAGTGACAATCAAATGCTGTCTTCCACACGTATTATAACCAGTTGAAGGTAGCCATACAGGCCATGCCTCGCCTAACCCCGAACACACTTCACAGGTTTAGGCCATTGATGAAATTCAGCACGGATCACCACTTCATCTACATCACAGTGCGCGCTGATGAGAATCACCAACAACTACAGTCATACTACAAGTTAACAGAGGATGAATTAAATGAGATTACCAAGGAATGGTTAGCGGACCTCCTTGTTCCAGCAGACCCCACATAGATGTTTGATGTTGACAGCCCCAAAACTGCATCGGATACATCCAGACCTAACAAGATAAAGAAGACCGAAGAGGTCAAAGATTTAGACAACGCATCTGTAAAGACCGTGTCTATTTCAGTCGAGCAAGGAGGTGATGGCACAAAAGTAGAGCGGAAGAAAGGTGAGGTTACACCACCAAGAGACGAGGAGGATCCCTTGAAGAAAAGGAAGGTTTCCCCTCCGAAACCTTCTTCAAGGAAGAAAATTGTTGGCACAGGGGCATACTCGGGGTTCAACTCTTACAACAATGCACCAACAAAACCCTAACTACCGGCCCTTTTGGCAACACCTGCGAAGCAGATGAAGTCTCACCCGAGGTAGAGGTAGGGGTGGTTGCAAGACTTAGGTGTCTGCAACCTTAGCTGGGACACAACTCTACGATTTCAACACTTAGCAAACACATATCATAGGTCATTCATCAATATACATTCCTTATTATACTTTGCAGAAGGTACAAAGCATCACAACATTGACTTAGATCTAAGATTCCAGCACTTAGCAAGAGTAAAACTGATCAAATCTAGTATATCAACACTAAGCATCTTCATATATATATAAGATCTAACATTCATTCACATCTCAGAAGCATAAAGCAAGAATAGATCTATCCAATCTAATCTAAGCACTTATCAATATAAAACATCTAAGAATAAACACAAAKCACAACACACMGTATTTACGTGGTTCACCCCCACCMTGGGGCTATGTCCACCAACTCTTCTTGTGTATTAGCTTCAGTCAATTAGGTTACATCAGAGAGCTTATCAAAATCCTACTCCACATAGGACAAGAGATCTGCGCACACCTCGCCAGATCCTCCTTCCCCGAGTATCTAGCACATAGCCTCCTTACAATCTGTGCACTCAACACTTACAATACTTGCACTCAACTCTGCAAGTTTATCACATAGATCAACTCTTAGCACCAAGCCTCTACTAACTTCACTTTTTAGCCTCTTCTTATATAGCCTAGAATTCTACTTATACATTTACAAAAGTGGGCCTAAGCGTGGGTAAACCCACGGGTCGAATTCCCAATCCCATTACACTATCCCCCAAAACCCAAAAAGGACCCAAAGTGGGCCGAGATCCCGTGATCTCTGCTTCGTCTTGCCTGCTTCCTTCGATAGGGCATCGAAGTCCAAAAAATGATCAAATATGACCAAGTATCTCCCAAAACTTGGTCAAGGGCCAACATGCCCCCAACACTCACCTGTGACTCATCCTGAGTCACTCATATCTGATCAATTATGCTTCGAATGCCTCGAGCTACCTCGATATGCTGCATTGCAACTGCTTCTTTCTCGACGAACTCCTGGATGAGTGCGAGATTAATCGACCCTTCTAGGCGTTGCTGTGTTGAATTCATGACTTGTTCCAGCTCTGTTTCTTGGTTCTTGATCTCTATGAATAGCTGACATGCCTTATCCTACAAAGGTTGAACTTGCTGAGTTACTTTCATTACCTTGCTCTGGATTATATGGATTTGCTGCTATGCTGTGCGCTGCTCATGAGACCGTTTCATTTTCTCTATGGGTGATAGGGCCTTCAACTACACCTGTAGCTTTTCGGCTTCATGCTTCGCCTCCTAGAGCTGCGACTCCAATTTGTGCAATTTGGGATTCTCGGTTAGGTTCTCATGTATATGCACACTTCTGCTACTTAATTGTTTGCATTCCTCAGTGAGTGCTTTAATCCTTTATACTGTGATCCAGGAAGTCATTTATCGCTGGTCACGCTCTTCTTGCGAGGTACTTGGTATGGTCTAAATCTCTAATTCTACGACTCTTTGTTGAAGTTGCTGGATAACTTCAACAAGCTTCATCACTTGGCATTCTATGGGTTCTTCTGCTTTCTGCTCTAAGCTGGTCACATAGTGAAATGCTCTATTGAATGCTTCTTCGATCCCAATCTGCTTTGCGATTAGCTTCTCCTTTTCTTTTTGGATCTTCACTCTGTCTTCTTCCATTTTTTCTTGGAGAGTGTCCTTCTCTTGTTGTGCAACTCGACGCTGCTTGATGATTTCCTCCTGTGCTTGATTTAAGGCCCGGGTGGCCTGCATGGTTTCTTCCTGTGATTTTCGAAGGCATGCTTCAACTGTGGCAGCAATCTTGTGGAGTTGAAATGGTTCATCTCCCTCTTTTGTTGTTCCTTCTGGCAGGGGGGCAGTGGAGACTGCGCGGCTAGACCGAAGTGCCTGTTGCACTCCTTGGATCTCACTCTAAATTCTGTTGTACATTGCCTCTTTCTTGGCTTCCTACTTTTCTATTATTTCTTCTATAGATTCGTTCATAGTGGTGAGGAGGAAACTGAAGTCATTTGGGGTGAGCGTGGTCTTCATCTTGGTTACAGGGGTTCTACGTTTCTTCTGGGAGGAAGGTTTCAGAGGTGAAACCTTCCTTTTCTTCGACGAGTCCTCTTTGTCTTCTGGCCTCTGTTCAACTTCTTCATCATTACCTTCTTGCTCAGGTGAAATGGATGCTGTCCTTACATATATGTTGTCTATATCCTATATTTCCTCATCCTTCTTCATCTTCATTGTTTTCTTCATCTTACTAGGCCCAGGTGTATCTTGTGCAGCTTCTGGGCTGTCGATGTTGGACAATTATGCGGGGTATGCTGAAACAAGGAGGTCTGCCAAGTATTCCTTGGTGATGTTCTCCAGGTCTTCTTCTATCATCTTATAATAAGACTATAACTGCTCTTTGTTCTCATCAACACATGCTATTATGTAAATGAAGTGGCTGTCCGCATTGAACTTCATTAAGGGCCTAAACTTGAAGAGGGTATTCGGGGTTATCCGAGGCTTGGACTAGATGGCGTGCTTCAACTGATTGTAATAGGCATGGAATACAACATTGGATTGCCATTGTTTTCTCATATCATTCAAGTACCATAAGGTAATGAACTTCACGGCTAAGGGCTCAAAAGGGTCGAGGTCTAGGAAGGTTGCATCTTCTGGTAGCTCCCATGCAACAAAAGCTATAAGTATCAAGATATAGATAAAATGGAAGTCATTCCCTTGATCCTGGGCTTCTCTACAGTCGATCTCTAGTTGATTCACCAGGTACTTCGCCTAGTTCATCTGTAGTCCCTCTGTGCACTTTCCTCTGAGGTCAACTACAAAGCTGGATACTTGCGTGGGTCGATTCTTGCAAATGAGCTTCCCTGCGATCAACTAACATGTAAGGCACACTGTGCCTCTCTAAATAGAGGCTACCTTGTAGCCTCGCACTCCTTTCTCAACATTCCCATAAGCTTCTTTGATCTTCTGAGCAAGAGCGCGGTTCGCGGTCTTTCCAGGATAGTAGTCATGGGGATCAGGGCCCTGCACGCTAAGACCTTTGATCCTATTGATCAGCGCTGGATCAACTGTGATGCGGTGGTTCAACCATAGGTACCCTCCATGCTAGCTAGCCAGGAGTAGCTTAACATAGGCATTGAATTTTTGGTGACGTCCAAAATGTGGGATCTTCATGATGTTCAGTAGAGTGGACTACACAAGGTTCATAGTCCATTGCTAAGGGATGAGATTCGAGTTCTTTCCCTTGGTTCTGGTTAGGTATTTGTGTGGGGAAAGCATGCTGTAGACTTTACGATCTCCCAGGTTGAAGTCACTGAACTTCAATGCTGCAATCTTGTCTTGATCTATGCAGACTGTGCGTACCCCTTCCGACAGGTATGCGGTGACTAGAGTGTACTCGAAGTCTCTAGGCACACTGTCTCTATTGATCGCACCACTTAGACGTGGTATGTAAGAAGGTAGTATGGATGGAACCAAACTCGCATTGGCCATATCATCTTTATGTTTGGTTCTGCGTTCTACACTGGCTCGGGATGTTCCTGCTCGAGCAGTCGATGGGGAGGCTTGCACTCCTCTTGTTGATGATGCCTGTAAACCTATAGACAACCCTCATTCTGACATGACTCTTTCGGTTCTGAGGCTAGTGAGTACCTCTCTTGCAGATTTTTTGACTACGCTAAATTCGTCGGACATATGCACTCGAAAAGAAAAATTAGTTGGGGTTCACAATGATCTCAGATACTATACTAGGATGACCAACCAGATTGCAATGACCACTGTATACAACTAATATTCTGCGGGATTCTAATTCTCAGTTGGAAAAAGTGTTCTTCGTGCATGGAGTGACGAACTAAATAATAAATTCGACAATGGTATTCTTGCAATAGGCATGAATTCCATTAACATTGATCTATCCGTTATGGTGTGGTCCAACAATCTAGTGATGATCCTTTAATGCTTTTCTGTTCGTTCGGGGTGGAATTCAAACGGGTATATCGATCCAATGGCTATATCACTTCGTCACGACGAAGTGCCATAGGTCACTGTTCTGATATCTCGACGAAGCTCCCATTCTACAAGTTTTCTTTCTGCGATGTTCTTTTTGGAATGTTCTGCAACTTTTCAATCTTTTCCCTCTTCTTACTTAACATTCTATCTTTCTTTGTAGTGAGCTTCGTCTCAGTATTTCTTTTCCCATTCTGGTTCCTATTTTCCTTGGATATAGTTACTTCATGCTGCTGAGGTTCTTTCTTAGGGTTCAGGTATAACATATCTTCTTTATCTGAGGTAGAAACTTCAGTCTTCTGTGAGTCCTCTGGTGTTCTGATAACGTTGACATCTGGGTTCCTAGTGTGATATAGCTTCGATCTGTTCTCCTGTTCTTCAATCAACTGTGCGATCCTTTAGGTCATGAAGTCTTTTATCTCTTGTCTCTGATGTTCTAAAACTTTTTCTTTTTCTTTCTTTCTGGCTTGAACCCTTTCAATCCAAGGATTTCCAATTAACATAGTAAACGGGGCACTGTCCTCAATAAATTTATAATCTCAAAATCTTGTTCTGTTGAAGTTCCATTAGCATTCATAGATATCTGATTGAACCTTCCACATAGGATCACTAGTTTCCCTTTGAATAACCCTATTCCACTTAGTGAAGGGGTCATAACAGGCCTCCCTATAGATTCCCAAGTTCTTTCTGTCATAACATTCACCTGTGTTTCCTCATCTAGAACACAGTCAATGTCGAAGTCTCCTATTCTTACCTTGATGCATTCTTTCTTGTTAAAGACCTTTGATAATATAACATGTCGGTGATCATTCAAGGTGTCTTGTATATGTAGTAACATCTTGTCTGATTCTCTCCGGGGTTATGTTATTTCTGGATCTGCCTTAGGGTTTTCTTCTTTTAGATTCATGCCCTTCAATTTTAACAATCATTCTAGGGCAATCTAATACTTTGTGGTCCAAAGCTTTGCAATAGAGACAACTAGGTCTTCTACTAGGGCATTCCTTAGCAAGATGTCTCGGTCTTCTGCAACTGTAACAGAGGGTTAATCTTCTCTTTCTTTTAAATGATCCCCAACCTCTTCTGTACTACGCACTAGGGTTATGGTAGCTAGCCTGCAAAAAAATCTTTCAAGGATCTTGCATCCGATTGTTAGTCCAAACATTCTTTGTATGCATAGGTATAACATATCTATCAGATCTATTCATATCAAACTTTCTTTCATCTATCAGAGCCCTAGTTTTGAAGCTAGGACAGAATATACCTAGATCCATACTCTAGAAACAAAAATTTTCACTTATTTTACTTTTGCAGAGCACAAAGCTTCCAGATCTAAATTTTTTTGACTATTCTTACCTCTATTAGAGCACAAAGCTTACAGATCTTACCTCTTTTCTGTAGATCTGAACTTTTTTCCTTAGAAACTTCTACTTTTACTTTTCTTAGAGCACAAAGCATTCAGATCTTACTTCTTTTCTTTAGATCTGGCCTTCTCTTTTTAGCACAAAGCTTCATGGGTCGAATGAAAATCTATGCACTAGGGCAACAAATCTATGCACAGAGCTTTCAAGGTTTCTAGATCGAATCTTTTCACAAAGATTTTCTTTCTTAGTTCCCTACAATCATAGTTCCAGTCCCAGAAATGAAACCATTTGTTGGCACAGGGGCAAACCTTGGGTTCAACACTTACAACAATGCACCAACAAAACCCTAACTACTGGCCCTTTTGGCAAAACCTGCGAAGTATATGAAGTCTCACCCGAGGTAGAGGTAGGGGTGGTTGCAAGACTCAGGTGTCTGCAACCTTAGCTGGGACACAACTCTATGATTTCAACACTTAGCAAGCACTTAGCATAGATCATTCATCAATATACATTCCTTATTATACTTCGTAGAAGGTATAGAGCATCACAACATTCACTTAGATCTAAGATTCCAACACTTAGCAAGAGTAAAACAAATCAAATCTAGTAGATCATCACTAAGCATCTTCATATATATCAGATCTAACATTCATTCACATTTCAGAATCACAAAGAAAGAATAGATCTATCAAATCTAATCTAAGCACTTAGTAATACAAAACATCTAAGAATAAGCACAAAGCACAACACACAATATTTACGTGGTTCACCCCCACCCTGGGGATACATCCACCAACTCTTCTTGTTTATTAGCTTCAGTTAATCAGGTAAAACATAGAGCTTACCAAAATCCTACTCTGCATAGGACAAGAGATCTACGCGCACCTCGCCAGATCCTCCTTCCCCGAGTAGATCTAGCACAGAGCCTCCTTACAATCTGTGCACTTAGCACTTACAATACTTGCACTCAACTCTGCAAGTTTATCACATAGATCAACTCTTAACACTAAGCCGCTACTAACTTCACTTTTTAGTTTTTTCTTATATATCCTAGACTTCTACTTATACATTTACAAAAGGGGGCCTAAGCATGGGTAAACCCACAGGCCAACATCCCAATCCCATTACATTATCCTCAAAAACCCCAAAAGGACCCAAAGTGGGCCGAGATCCTGTGATCTCTTCTTCGTCTTGTGCGCTTCCTTCGATAGGGCGTCGAAGTCCCAAAAATGGTCAAATATGACCAAGTATCTCCCAAAACTTGGTCAAGGGCCAACAAAAATGAAAGTAACTAGAACCAAGTTTGAGACCACCCTAACCTCAGACGACTTCAACTTCATCATCGTTGCACTGAACGATGATTCACTAGAGATAGCAGAGAAGAAGGAAGCCAAGCAGAAGGAGGTGTTCAGTCGTATCAAGGTCGAGCTTCAAGAAGTGCAACAGGAACTACAGTCCAGCCACGCAGTATCCACTACGCCCCTGATAGTTGGAGTTCACCTTCGACGAGCTCAGGAAGAAATAGCACAAGCCACCCAAGCTTTAGCGCAAGTACAAAAATACCTTGAGGACCAAGAAGTGCTGCAGAAAAGGTAAAGCTCACTCTACAAGAGAAATGGGATGAAGAGAAAGCAAAGATACAACAAAGAAAGGAACAATTTATAGTCGAGCAACTTGAAATTCAGGAAAGGGTCAACATAGCACTTTTCTCTGTGACAATCGTCAAAGTACAGAGCAAAGAACGAGTTCCACAGCAGATGGCACAACTTGAAGAGGTAATGTAGAAGCTCCAGCAACACATCGCAGATCTAGAGCTCCGCGCTGTACCCAAAACCCCTCAGGAGATAAGAGACCAACGAGAAGAAACTGCTCACATCACAGTAGGAATATTAAAAGATCTTGCCTTGGAGTGCAAGAAACTAAGTAACTAGAGCACCCAAACATATGAAAACCTTACAAAGAATCCAAAATTACAGGTGCTGGAGTCCCAACTCCAGGAAGCAAAACAACATGTGGATATGCTACAGGCATAGATGAAGGCCCTGTCAGCTGTAGATAGAATGAAGAGATCTCACAAACAATGCACAACTCAACAACAGATTCATATGATTCAAAGCAAATTTATGGAAGTCACTCAATGACTTCAACCTATGAAAGACAAGGCATGTCTGTTGTTTACAGAGGTCGAGAGCCAAGGAGTGGAGCTAGACCAGGTCATCCTCACAAAAGAACAATGCCTGGAAGGACCAGTGAACGACATAATGATCCAGGAGTTCACTGAGCAAGAGGCCACAACAAAGAAGCAAGTCGAAGCATCCCGGGGCAAGCTTGAGGCGTTCGAGGCAGAATTGCTCAGACCAGAGTGACTTGGGACAAATCACAGGTGAGTGTTGGGGGCCTGTTGGCCCTTGACCAAGTTTTTGGTAGTTTCTTGGTCATATTGACCTATTTTGGGACTTCGACAGTCTGTCGAAGGAGGAGCGCAAGACAAAGTGGAGAGCACGGGATCTTGCCCCCCTTTTGGGCCTCTTTTTGGGTTTGTGGGAATATGTAACGGGAAAGGGATGTCGATGCATGGGTTTACCCATGTTTAGGCCTATTTTGTATATATAAATAGATGCCTAGGATAGGAAGAGAGGAGGAGATAAATGAAAGGATAAGTGATAGATCTAAGTGATATGAATTAATGTTAAGTGTAAGTAGTTGTGACGGATTGTGAAAGGCTTAGTGCTGTAACGCAAGGAAGAAGGATCTAGCGAGCTGCGTAGATCTTCTGTCCTGTGCAGAGTAAGGGTTTAGAGGCTTTGTTCTGTAATAGATTGACTAAAGGCAATAAATAATAAGAGTTGGTGGATGTAGCCCCAGGAGGGGGGTGAACCACGTAAACACTGTGCTATCTTTCTTGGTGCTTGCCTGAACGTGTTTATGTCTTATTTAATTAGTGCTTTGAGATGATTAGATAGATCTGCTTATGCTCAGTGCTAATGATATATAGAATGTTAGATCTAATGTACATGAATATGCTCAGTGCCTGATCAGTTACATCTGACCTATTTTACTTATGCTAAAGTGCTTGTACATGGTAGAGTACTATGAATACTGTGAGGCTCTATTTTCTAAGCGAGGTAGAAAATGATTGCATGTTAAAGAAACGAAGGTGATAATTTCTTTATTAAGTAGTACAATCATAGATCTGTGTCCCAACTAAGGTTGCAGACACTTGTGTCCTGCAACCACCCCTGCCTCTACCTCGGGTGAGACTTCATCTGCTTCGCAGGTGTTGTCGAAAGGGACGGTAGTTAGAGTTTTGTTGGTGCGTAGTTGTAGCGTTGAACCCTGGGTCTGCCCCTATGCCAACAGTTACTTCCTTTGTTAACATGTCTGCATGATTCTGGCTAGTGTGTATCTTTTCTAATTCAATTTTCTATCTTCCAAAATTGATCATATGAAATGGTACTTGAGCTATATATGTTTAGTCCTATAATGGAAGGATAATTTCTTTGCAATATGAATGGAACTTTGGATGTCACTATACAACCTACTATTATTCTGCTTCTTTCCCATTTCCTCCATAAACCTATGTAACCAAATCATCTCTTTACTAGCCTCTACATCATCAACATACTTTGCATTCGTTGTTGAAAGTGCAACAACCTTTTTCAATTTTGAGATCCATCTTACTGTTGTTCCACCTATAGTAAAATCATACCTTTTGGTGCTCCTCCCGCCATTTATATCACCTTCCACATCTGAATCAACATATCCCTATAGAATAGTGTTTCAAGCTCCAAAACATAATGACTAAGTGTTAATACCTTTCAAATACCCAAGAATCCACTTTACTACCTTCCAATGCTCTTTACCTAGATTGTTCATATAAGTGCTCACAACTCCCATTGCATGTGCAATATTCGGCCTTGTGCACACCATCGCATACATTAAGTTTCCAACTGCCAACAAGTGTGGAACCTTATGCATGTAGTCTATTTGCTCCTGTCTTATGGGACACATCTTCTTAGTCAATTTGAAATGGTTTTCCAAATGTGTACTATCTGGTTTTGGATCATGTATTTTAAATATTTCCAACACCTTCTCTATGACTCACCCTGAGATAATGTTAATTTACAATTTTTCACATCTCTTGTTATTCTCATATACGAAGGATTTGTTTTGCAACACTCAAATAATTCACTACAAATGAATTAGATAATTTTCTTTCGAGCACATTTATATCCTACATGTTAGATCCCACATCAAGCATGTCATCTACATACAATAACAAGATAATATAAGTGCCATTATCTAGTCTCTTAAAATAAACATAGTGGTCAAATTGACATATAGTATAACCTTTTTATGTCATAAACCTGGAAAATTTCAAATACCATGGACTTGGATCTTGCTTTAGGCCATACAATCTATTATTCAACTTGCACACTAATTTCTCCTTCCCTTTGACCTCATACCCTTGTGGCTGTTGCATATAAATCTCTTCCTCGAAATCCCCATGGAGAAAATATATATTTACATCTAACTGTTCAATATGCAAATCTTCCACTGCCACTAGACTTAAAATAGTTCTAATTGAAGGCATTTTAACAACATGAGAAAACATTTCATCAAAATATATATCTTTGTTTCTATGCAAACCCATTTACAACAAGTATTGCCTTGCACATATTTTTTCCTCGATCTTATTCCTTCAACCTGTATACTTGTTTATTTTGCAATTCTCTTTTACCTACAAAAAACTGAACTAAGTCCCAATTCTGGTCATGTACCAAGGATTCCATCTCCTCTTTCATTTCTCCCACTTATTTCTGGTTTCTACCTGCATTGCCTCTTCATATCTCTGTGGTTCACTAGAATCGATCAATAATAAACAATACACTGAAGGACAATATCTTTTAGGGGGTCTAGTTAACTTGGTATATCTTCTAATAACACTTAGGAGTTTGAGGTACCTATTGTTGTTGTTGAACATTTTGATTTTCTGGCACTTCTGGAATTTTATTTTCTATGATTTCATCAAGCACTATGTATTCCATGTTTTCCTTTTCCTATTTCTTTTCCTACAACTTATCTTKATACATGACCTTCTCATTGAATACTACATCTCTAATCCTAATGATTTTGTGATTTTCATAATCCCATAAGAGATAACCAAAATAATTAACTCTGTATCCAATAACAATACACTTCTTGGGTTTTGCCTCAAGCTTTGTTCTATTTTCTCTATCAATATGGATAAATGCTTCACAACCAAAAGTCCTCATAATTGAGAAGTTTACCTTTTTACCTGTATATGACTCATATGGAATTCCACCATCCAAGGAACTTGAAGGACCTCTATTTATTAAGCAATCAACAATATCCATAGCCTTTGCCTAAAACTATAAGGGAAATCCTGCATGCAATCTCATACTCCTTACACACTCCATGATTATCCTATTCATCCTTTCTGACATGCCATTTTCTTGTGGTGCTACTAGAACTGTCTTCTCTCTACGAATCCCATAGTATTTTCCTCCATTATTTGATATGAGACACTTCATCTCATTTCCTGTCTCATTCTCAACCAAATCTTTTCATTTCTTAAAAGTATATAAAACATTCGATTTTTTTCAAATGCGATAAACCTAAGGTTTCCTAGTTGCATCATCAATAAAAGTAACATAATAATAAGAGCCACCAAGAGAAGATACCTTAAGCTTCTCCCCATACATCTGTGTGCACGCAACCTAAATTTTCACTCTTCTTTTTCTTCCCAACTCTGAGAAATCCGACTCTCTTCTATTTTCCATAAACACAGTGCTCATAGAAATCCAAATCAACCTGCTTCAAATTTGGAAACAAATTTCTTGAGTGGAGAATCTGCATTTCCTTCTCACTCATGTGCCCAAGTCTATGATGCCACAATGTTGTATATTCTCATGTAGAAGCTAAACCAATAGAAAAGTAAAAATTACCAGTACATAAATACAACATACATACCTTCTCTCGTTTTTCTATTATCAATGATCCTTTAGTGACCTTCCACAAATTTCTTGTAAATGTAACTGTACAACCTTCATTATCCAAYTGCCTTGTTGAAATTATATTTCTTCTCAAATTAGGAATGTGATTCACCTATTTCAACTACCATTGGTTTCCATTTTGTAATTTTATATGTATCTTACCTTGTTGGAGGCTGAGGGTTTTTCATACAGTTTAACCAATGCCTTCATCAGATATTTTTTTGTTTTTATTTTGAAATGTTGAAAGCCACCAACATTGCTAGGAACAACTGTATTTTCCTAGTGCCTTTTTGTCAAGAACCTCCCATTCTTTGTCCTTCATAGTTGCCAAATTCCTTTCTGTTTTTCCTAATGGTATGAAAACATCCTTTTGATATAGATAGTACTCCATTTGAATCTTCAATAGATGGTAGTTTTGGCTGTTAAACTTATTGACCCCAAATTTTTCTTTTTTCTTCCATTTCTCTCACTTGAACCATAAAACCTTATTTTCTGTGAGTTTATCAACCAGATAGACCTTTAGCTCTGATGCCATTTGTTAGGAATATGATCATGAAGCAATAAACAAATAAAACAAATCAAAATGAATGTGAAGATAAAGCATAGAAGAACACAATATAAGAGATACATCGATATACATGGTTTGCTCGATATGGGTTACGATCATGGAGAAACAACTAGTCCTTCCTTTATTCCATCCAACAAAATGAAGGGATAACACCTATAGTACATCCATTGTAACCTCCTCTTGACTCTCTCATAGTCTCCTCTCTCAATCACAATATTTTTTCTCATTGTTTTTTAACTTCACCATTACAATAAAATATATAAGATCCATCAGCACCCAAAATCCCTAATCCATTGATCTGTATTAGATTACAACCTTAATTTCTTAACTAGAATTTGAAAACCATGGGTTGGAA
>JASDQU010588364.1:0-14053 GCA_032191745.1 Picea mariana
TATAATTGTTTAAGCACGGTGACAATTGATTCACCCCCCCCTCTCAGTTGTCCAACAACTTGATATTTCTTTGGAAATCAATGGCTATATTTTTTTTGTTTTGGGGGTTTTTATAAAGTTGTTGGCGAGCAAGGGGAGGGACACTTAGGGCTATGGATTCAAAATTATGAAAGTGAATGAAAACAATGATTGGTCGATAGAACTCTCCAGAAGATAAAGGCTAAATGAGACAATGCATCTGAGTTATAAATTGAATTTAAGCAGAGCGTAGGAATAAGGAGAAAACAAATAACTGCATCAAATCATTACTGATATGAATTCTGAATTCGCTAAGAGGAAATACATACAGTTTAAATTGCTTAAGCCAAGAGAATCACAAGATGAATTATGGGCCTTTAACTCTCCAATTTAAACAGAAGAAGATGCAAATGGAATAAAAGAACACATGAAACACATACAATGAAGGAAGACAAAATTCATATCACCACCATTAGATTCTTTTCATAGAGACTTCAAAAGCTTATGCATATATATTCAATTCAGCTTCAGAAAATTACAATAGAGTTCAAAACAACCAAAAAGGTGCCCTTTCACTTATGCCAACCTCTAATACATTTGGAACCTCTAATACTTATACAATTTGAGTTCCTTCAGTGTGCAACTGATTACAATAACTAAAATGAAACGTTTCAGCTTCTTCCCCAAAATAGAAACAGTTACAAATAGAACATGACACGTTTTAACTGATCTCCTATTTTTTAGGAGAAAAAATAGGCTTCAAAACGCCATCTGTAATTATCAAACCCTAAAAACAGTGTAAAATATGAGAATGGTTTTTTTATATAAGTCCGTTCTGAAGAAAAATCTCTATTAGTTTCTTGAAATTCATCTCCAGCTGGCCAAAATATGTCACAAAAACATGTCTCGAATAGGAAATCACAACATAAAAATATGGCTCCAAGATTCCCTCGAATCTCCCAATCCGTGACACCAGTGTGAAAAATGAACAAGGTTAATGTTATAGGGTATGTGCTTGACAATAACCTCCTCTGAATTTTGAAAACTCATTCTGATTCATCCAGAAATCGTCCTGTAAGTCTCAACTGCTACGGAAACTGACTGCCACATCCTCTTTGAAATGTCACTTGTGCTTTTTCCAAATCTAATTTTATTTATCCATATTTTCCTTAAATATTTGGGAATAATATATTTGAATAAAAATAATTCCCAAATATTTTTTATCCTTTAAAATTAAATTTCCATAATTTAATTCATGCCCATGGTTTTGAAAAACCATTTATTGCTTGCTTCCCATGGTTTTGAAAACCATGTCTCGTTTTTCCCGTTTTACCATTTCACTGTGAAAAACATTTACTGCGTCTTGTTTTTTCCAATTTACCGTTTTACTGTGAAAACCATTTACTGGTTTCTTTCCCATGGTTTTGAAAACCATGTCTTGTTTACCATCTTTGGTAAACTACTTTTGATCTTCTTCTTTTACTTCTGTAAAACCTTTGGATAAAAAATTATCCAAGTATTCCTTTCACGTGCATCTTCCCATTTAATTATTTTCCATGGAACTAAACATTAATCTCTTTAATTTGTAAAATTTAAATTTTACCTCTGTAAAACCTTTTCACCGTGAGGAAGAATCTCATTTATTGGAAATTCCATAATTATTATTGAAATGCATTCCTGGAAAATATGTTGCACATAAACTATATGATAAATGGTTGCATTTATTATATCGGGCTTAGGCTGGAGTGGTTTACTCCACACTACTTTTACCTGCGATATTCACCATCGGTTTATATATTGACCCTCTTTCACATATATAACCTCCGCGTTAATTCTATGCCCGATATGTATCTGTGCCCTCCATCCACCCTTTGACTTTTCCACATTATAAATTGAGAGTCGTGCCCATGATTTGATGTGATGCCATAAATTAAATATTGGATCAAATATTAATACAAATATTTTAATATAAAAATATTTATATTAATAATAATAAACCCTTTTTATATTTTCTAAGGATTTTGGGCATATGAGGCTTATCACATGACTTTGTGGATAGGATAAGGGTGCTTAATAAAAGGAATATTTTTAATTTTCAATGGGAATATGATAATAAGGGTAAAAAAATGAATGAAGTGATGGAACTGAGGGATTTAGATAAGCATTTAGGCTAGATATAGGTTTGGGATATTTTCCAAATTTTTGAATCATGGAGGACATGACTATTTTGGATGATCAGTCGAGTGAAGGATTTAAGTGATGGGAGCTTGACGAAGCTAGTGAATTTTTTTAAAATTTGAGTGGAAAGATAACACAAGGACAAGATGCTTTGGGAAAAATTAATGCAAATTAGCAGGTGATAACACCTCCAATAAGTAATCAGCCTCTATTAAACAAAGGTAATGTAGATCCACACACATAATAATAGTATGTATAGGATACCAATAACACGTATCTTGTCATCCACGCCAAGAAGCCACTAGTTGACAGATATTATTTATGGTTGGCACTAGGTAAATCATGTAGGGAAATGAAATAATGCATCAAAGGGGTTTGATAAAAGATTCCACAAATAACCAATTCATCCAAACAATTTTCCTAGTCAGGTCAAAGAAATCAGAGTATCTATGGGAGCTAGGGAATCCATGAGTTGATCTGATCCCTGGTCAATTCGAGTGCTAGTCGATGGGATGTGATTTGGTCAAATCGACAAAGTGTCGATTTTGTTGAGCCACGAGTCGAGCATGCAGTGGAGAGAAATGATCCATGCTTCAAGTTGGGTTTTGAAGCTACAAATGGAAGTCAATTGACGATCGATATGGAAGCGAAGGATTAAGTCAAACCAATCAAGCAACCAAACACGTGACTTAATCATTTTCTTTGATTGAATCTTGCGAGACAGACTCAAATCATACAAAAAACCATGCTAGGACTAAAAAGAATAAATCAACTTATCCAATAAACAAACAATGGAACAATTGGGAAATAAAATTTGGCCAACACCAATAGCATTATCGGTATAAATCTTAGTCGATCTCCAATACATGAAAAAAAATTAGGGTATCATGCCCAAAATAGTCAGAGACACATCAAACATTCAATAAAGATCAAATAGCTTCAACATTGTCTCAATCTCATTCAATTCTTCTCTGTGAATTTGAGATAAAAAAACCCATCAACTTTGATACCATGTTGGGACATGAAAATAACCGCAGAGGAAAGCAAAGGATCTGCGAGCAATGGTGGTGTTTAAAGACACCGTTGCACTGAAGCACAACAAGCATTCTCCATGAGAGCACAAAGAGATCTTTCGCGATGATGATAGAATGATCCATAAGGATCATCTATAAACATGTTTGGTCATGGAACAAACCAACAATCATGGGATCACGTCATTTGTACCTATCCATAAAATGTGGATCCGAAATCCAAAGTGGATAGGGTAATACATTATCTTAGTCGGTGGTTGGACCCAAGAATCAATCAACTCCCTTAATCTGACAAGGTGAGGTTAACCAAGGAACCCAATATTCCAACAAACTCTGGTGGTGAGGTCTAATGAATTGCTTGGTTGAGTAGGTTCGGTTTGGTACTAATACAATCAAGTCATGATTTTATTTGGTCGATTAGGTACCAAACTGACCCACCGATCCAAGTTAATGGCTAAGTTGAACTAGTCACCCATCAACTTGACTGAGTTGACCGAATCCAAATCAAGTTGGACCAAGTTTTAAAACAATGATTACAACAATATCTTAACATGCCTTGTTTCTTTAGCATATAAATTAACTTTACATTTTAGTTTTATAATTTAACTTTATAGCATTACAATATCCACTTTTTAGTGTATTAATTAATTTATGTTTTAAATCATCAAGTGATATTCTTCTACCATCATCAAATACTTTATCTTGCACATTTCAAGAAATTGTGTGCTCTTATGTAAGATATAGAAATGGAGTATCACATGATATGATGCATGTCACAATGATCATATTATATATTATGGAAAACATGCAACAAAGTTTAAATTCCCTGAATGTGGAATTATTGGATATCAAACTAATTATATAATAGATAAGGTGACTTGCATGGTTCTTTGTCATATCCATATAATTCCATGCTTTGAATGATTGTTCAAGTGAAAAAGAATAACAAAGATTATGGATTATCATGCATGGAAGAGAAGTGAAGATGATGTTATGTGAATGCCCAGAGATGGTTATGCACTTAGGGACAATGAGGAAAGAAGAAATTTAAAAAAAAAAAACCTCATAATGTTATACTTTCAATGATATTTAATGGTGTTAATTCATTTGGAGATCTCAAATCCATTTACTCAGTTTGACTAGTTTTTTTTTTTTTATAGACAATAACCGTTTTCCTTGTATGTCAATAAAGAGGTAGCACATAATGTTGACATTAATTTTTCTAGCTGTATATTTCTAGGATTGTTCACAACATACTGATTATTTTTTCTTTTCTTTTTTATTCCATATTTTGTATGTACAAGGAGCTAATTCTTTATATTTTCAAATATCTAGGTAAGCACTAAGTTAGAGATATGGATGTATTTCTTGAGATTATTATTGATGAGCAGGAATCAAAATTTTCAAAGGAGGTAACAACTATATTATCACTACATGTCATTGCAGGCATTACTATCCCCCAAACTCTTAGGGTGATAAAGCATATCGGAAATCAAAAGTAGTGGTTTTGATTGACCCAAACAATACTCATAATTCCATTAGAAAATATGTGATGGTGACAATTCCCATTATAATTCATATTGTCCGTACCCACCCCCACCCTCACTTTTAAACTTATGGGCCAAAATCATTGAACAATTACATGGACAATTAATGATGCATTAGGGCTAATACATTTTTGTGGTATGTGTTGTTTTTGTGGGTTAATTATATTACTTTACATTTTTGTTTTTGAATATTTTGGTATTCTATTAACATTATTATATATCTTGTATGTCTTCAAACAAAGGGAAAATATGCATGTCTATTATGTGGTCCTAGAATAATATCTAGATGTTCAAGAAGTTTAGGAAATGAGGTGTATGATAAGTACAATAATTTCCTCCCTAGGAACCTTAGGTATTGAATTACAAAAAAAAATCTCTTCAATGGGCAGGAAGAGGTTTCGAAAAAAAACCAAGGAATTACTCCTCAACTATGGAAAAAGGAATTCGAGAAGTGTTCGACAACACAAGTATTCCAACAGAGGACAAACACCTTTAGTAACCACTCACACAACCATATCAAAGATCAACACATCGATTTTTTGATGTGGTAAAACCCCTATGGGGAAACATCCACGGCCCTAGCCAACGCGGCCACTTGGAGAAGTTTATTAATGAAAAAGAAAAAGATTATAGAGAGATTTTACAAGAGAGTTTATCACAATCGATCATCGAAAAATGACCCTCCATGCTATTTAAATAGAGATCATGCACCAATTGGGTGTCAAGACATGGATCAATGATCATTAAGATAGAGGATAATATGAACCGTCAGATGAATCATCACTCTATGTAGGGAGCATATCATGACCGTCGAATTTCCTAACTACAAATGCATACTAATGCATAATAAAGAAACACACTTTTACCTAATGACACATTAGACCAAGTAGATATTAACTAACTCCTAAGTGTCTAAATGTCCTAACATCCCCTCTTAAGAACAACTTGGGATAGGATTGAAGGATTTACAATAGTGACACAATAGGAGAAGGAAGGAGGAATTAGAGCCTATTCCTCCCTTAATGAAAACTTCATGAACTCCTAAGATATATCTAAGTTTGTAAAACTTCGCTTCTGTAAGAGAATTTGTGAAAATGTCTGCAACTTGATCTTCTGGAGGGAAAAATAGCACTTCAATAACTTGATCATGAATGAGATTTATGATGAAGTGCATGTGTAGCTCAATGTGGTTGTTGTGCTGATGTTGAACTGGGTCTTTGGTGAGCTTTATGAAACTCTAATTGTTGCACCAAAGGCTGGCCAAATGCTGCTAATGAAATCCAAACTCTAAAAGGATCTGTCAAAGACACAAATCTTCCCGAATTACAGTTACCGTTGCTCAATACTCTCCTTATGTTGAGGAAAGTGCAATAGCCTGTTGTTTCTTACAGGCCCAAGTGACAGGTCTTGAACCAAGGATGAAAACCTAACCTGCAGTATACTTCTGATCATGAGGGTCGCCAGCCCAATCTGAATCAATGAAACCAACCAATAAAGGAGTCCCCCCTGAACTGTAATGTATCCCAAACTGAATTGTAGCATATACATAGCGAAGTATCCTTTTAGTTTCTTTCCAATGGATTTCATGGGGTGTTTTCATATACCCGGAAACAATACCAACAACAAAGGAAAGATCAGGACGGGTATGAGTCAAGTATAAGAGGCTACCAACTAATTGACGGTAAAGGCTGGCATCAACTTCAGGAGAAGTACATGTGGCAGTAAGCTTGACTCCATACTGGAAGGGAGAAGGGGTTGGTTTACAATCGTCCATGTGAAAGAGACGAAGAAGGTCACAAGCATACTTAGACTAGGAAGGAAAAACTCCTTCATTGGTTTGCAAAACTTGGAGGCCAAGGAAATAGTGAAAAAATCCTAAGTTTGTCATTTCAAATTTCTTCTTAAGGTTGGTTTTCACATGGTTTAAAAGTTTTGAGTCACTACCAGTAAGGATAAGGTGATCAACATAAAGCACAAGGATTATGAGATGGATTCCTACTTTCTTGGTATAAACATTAGGATCATAATGGAATCTAGAGAATCCATTTTCAATAAGAAAGTTGTCCATTTTGGCATACCAAGCTCAGGGAGCTTGCTTAAGACCATAAAGAGATTTCTTAAGGTGACAAAAAAGGATAGAGTCATTATGGACATAGCCAAAAGGTTGTTCCATGTAGATTTCTTCTTGTAAATATCCATGCAAGAAGGCGGATTTAACATCCATTTGATGGAATTCCCATTTATGTGAGGCGCCAAGGGAAATAACAAGGCGGATGGAATTCATTTTGGCTACAGGGGAAAATGTTTCAGTATAGTCAATTCCTTCAACTTGGGAAAATCCTTTGGAAACTAACTGAGCCTTGTGTCTTTCAACACTTCCTTCTGATGTATACTTAGTTCTGTAGACCCATTTACATCTAACAAGTTTTATTCCTTTTGGAAGAGGTACAATATTCCAAGTATCATTTTCCATTAAAGAACAATACTCTTCATTCATTGTTGTATCCCAATATGGATGACCTGAAGATTCTACAAATGTCTCTGGATCATGAGTCTCTGAAACTTGAGCCGAAAGAGAAGAGGCTCACTGGAACTATGAACGTGTCTGACGTTGATCTGAAGGATCACCGACAAGATCACCAACTGCATCTCATGTTGAACTGACCCATCTAGGAAGCGGTGGAGATGTTGTTGGTTCAGTTTCAAAGGAATCATATGGAAGAAGGTGAGTAGGTGGAGGTGGATTTTCAGCCTTATTGTCATCATCTGAAGAAGAAACTAGAATAGGAACAAAAGAAGGCACAAACAAAAAAAGTGGCTCTTAGGCCGAAGAAGGCACAATCGTCGAATTAGGCTCGCGGGCCAAGAGATTTTCATCAAATTTAACATCTCTTCTAATAATAATTCCATTACAATGTGGTTGAAGAAGTCTATAACCTTTGACATCTTCAGAATAACCAAGAAATATACACTTCTCACTTTTAGACTGCAATTCTTTCCTTTTATCATAAGGAATGTGAGCCCATGCTATAAAGCCAAATACATGGAAGTGATTTACATCTAGTTTTATTTTAGTCCAAGATTTTTCCGGTGTTATATTTTTAAGAGACTTTGTGGGAGTGCGATTTACTATGTAATTTGCATAGTTGATTGCTTCTACCCAATACTTTAGACTTAATCCCTTAGATTGGATCATAAAATTAGCCATTTATTTTAATGTGTGGTTCTTTCTCTGAGCAACACCATTTTGTTGTGGTGTATATGAAACAATGTGTTGCATTTGGATGCCCTGTGTAGTGTAGTAACTTGTAAAATTATTGTTCACATATTTTTTTCCATTAGTTGTTCTTAACTTTTGAATTTGATGTCCACATTGCTTTTCTACAAGGGCCTTGTAGGACAAAAACTTGTCAAAAATTCTCTCTTAAGTTTTAAAAAGTAAACCCAAGTACGTCTGGAAAAGTCATCAATGAAAGTTAAGAAATACTTGCACCCAGAAAAAGAAGGAGAAGAAAGTGGACCACACAAATCACTGTGAACAAGATGCAAAGGGACCGAGGCATGCCAAGAGGCACGTTTGTCAAAACTATCCCGATGATGTTTTTCGAGAAAAAAATCGGAACAAACACCATATCTACATGAAATAGGAGGAAGACCAGTCACCATATGTTGATTACATAGTTGTTGTAATGAGCAATAATTTATATGACCAAACCGCTCATGCCAAAGTTTTCTCAAGTCATCGCTATGAGCAACAAAAACTGATGAAAAAGATGATAAACCAAAGTTTTCAAACTTGCACAACCTGGTAATATCATTATCAATTCTAGTTGCAAGAACATGCTTAGGATCTTTCAGATCCTTGATTACAACTTAGTGAGGTGAAAACTCTACGGTTTTACCTTCACCTGAATGAGTGATTTGATATACTGATAGAAGGTTACAAGAAATACTTGGAACACATAATGCATCATTGAAATGACCATTATCTATTTGAATTGTTCCAGATCCTACAACACTAAGAGATCTACCAACACCAACAAATATTTTCTTGGTGTTACATTCATTTAGAGCATAAAATATGTCTTTATTCTTATTCATATGATAAGATGCTCCAGAATCAATAAGCCACTCATAAGAAGAAGAAGCAGAAGTTGCATTGAAGGAGAAACCAGAAGCAGAAAGTGCATGTCCATGAGAAGAAGAAGAAGTAGAATCAATACTGATGTTGTGCTTCTTCGTCGTTGCTTCTAAAGCTTCCATCTTCTTGAAACATTTGGACTCATCATGACCATCTTTATCACAAAAGTTCTGATGTCTGTCAATCTTCTAATTTTTATGTTTTTCTCCTTTGCCACCATTAGGAGCTGAAGATTTCTAAGCCGTTTTGGGACCCTTATGTTGCTTGTTGTTGTAGAGAGGATGTTTCTTCTTGGGATACTTGGGTTTATCTTTTTGCTGGGAAACTAAGGCTTTGTTGGAGATACCTACAGTGTTGATCACTTCAAGTTGTACATGCTTATCTTCCTCTCTAATCAAAACAGCACAAAAGGACTCAAGAGTTGGTTTTTTATAAGCTTTCCCTAAATCCTCTCTCATGGCATAAAAGGTAGATACAATCACAAAATATGCACTACCTATCTTAAAGAGAATAAGATAGATGCAACTCTATTCCTCCATCTTTATCTCACATTCTTCACATAAAATTCTGAGTGTTTTAAACTTAGATAGATAGTCTCCAATGCAAGAAAAATCACTTGGATTTAAAGTCAATATTTGATTTTATAATTGTTGTGCTCAAATAATATTGAGTTTACCAAACAAAGTTTCAATATTTTCCCAAGCTTCATCGGGGTCATCAATTTCTTTAACGTGGAACCTTAAATCATGAGAGATGGACATTCTGATTAGTCCACGTGTTTCGACACTCCTGTTAGCCCATTTGACTTTCTTATTAGTATCAGTGGGTTCTTTTTCCTTTCCCAAGGTAATCTGGTACAAGCCTTTACTTCTTAATAAATCCTCCATATGAGATTTCCATTGGAAGTAGTTGGTGCTAGTAAGAAAAAAATTATTGGAAGAAGACATATTAAATATGTACATAATATGGATTTAAAAACTGAAACTGATGATCTGGATGGAAATATCTCGAAAAATTGTGCGGTTTTAAAAAAAATGGCACTAAAAACAGACTTCGGATGTGAAAGTTATGCCCTTTTCAAAAAAGGCATAAACGGTAACCAAATGACCACATAGTGGTGTAAGTTGCTTTATGAAGTGACCCACTTTTATAAAGAGAAGTGGGGATCAATTTTACAATAAAGTTACTTTATAAAAGAAAAGTTGCATGCAAAATAAATAACTCTAAAATAAAATATTAAAGCTACTTATAGTGATTCACTTTTATACTTGAAGTGAAATACACTTTACAATTTGAGCATGAACTTTTTCAAAAAAAATAAATAAAAAGAGAGACTTGAACTCAAGACCTCTTACTTATTAAGGAAACTTTTAACCAAATGGTCTAGAAAAACATATTGTATTGTTTAGAAAGACTTGTTGTTGTTTTTGTTGTTGAAGACAGCCTTGGAGAGCATGCTAACAAAAAACTCTTTTCACACAAGAAAAAAAATTCGCTTCTCAATGACAACAAGGGTTATATCTCAGTTAGCTTACCCAGAAGATGCAACTTTTCCTATCTATTTCTAATTTGTCGAGATCATACATAGCATAGGGAAAAGAGCATATGCAGATATAAAAGAATAGAAACCCGGAAACAAATAATATAAAACCAAAATAATACTCTGCAAAATTTTAAAAATGTGTATTCGGACTTTATACCTCTGGATCTGACTGAAATGGTCATATATTAGGCAAAAAAAACCTTTTAGAGTGAAACTAAAAGTGTTCCTAACTGAAACGAGTGCTCCAGATGCAATGAAACAATCCTATCATCCTAGAAATGTATGAAAATGATAGAAAAGGGAGATGAGACAACTCGGATTCAGGATTTCGATCTACAATAGGAGCGGGTCTTCAACCTAGCTTTGATACCATGTTCGACAACACATGTATTCCAATAGAGGAAGAACACCTTCAGTAACCACTCACACAACCAGATCAAAGATCAACACATCGATGTTTTGACGTGGTAAAACCACTACGGGGAAATATCCACGGCCCTAGCCAACGCGACCACTTAGAGTTGTTTATTAATGCTAAAGAAAAAGATTACAGAGGTATTTTACAAGACAATTTATCACAATCGATCATCGACAAATGACCCTCCATGATATTTAAATAGAGATCATGGACCAATCGGGTGTTAATCTATAGATCAATGGCCGTTAAGATTGAGGATAATATGAACCATCAGATCACTCTATGTTGGGAACATATCGTGACCGTCATATTTCCTAACTAAAAATGCATACTAATGCATACTAAAGAAACACAATTTTACCTAACGACGCATTAGACCAAGTAGATATTAACTAACTCCTAAGTATCTGAATATCCCAACAAGAAGAATCATGTTAAGAAAATGGTTTCAATTACATCTATATTTGTTACTTGTTCTAGTTTTTTAATTTTTTTCTATTTACTCTAACAAAAATTCATTTCCATTTATGTTTCCCAAAGGTTGTCATGGTGGGATTCCATGATGTATGAGATGATACTCTTGTTGGAGTTACTTCACACACACCTAGGATTTATTTTTTCTAAGGTTTTTCCTTGTTTATTAGTCATTGTTCAGTCTCCTGTATTTTAGGAATAATATTCCTCTAAAGAGAATATTCTCTTCAATTTTCTCTTTAGTTTGATCAGCTGACTGAAGTCTAGATGCTACATTGAGATTATCACCAAGCGACATTGGGATCATCACCAACTAATGCACATTTTCCTTGGTATCATCACCATACTAGTGCATTACCCATGATTCCTTGATCTCCTCCTCACTTTACTCTATTTTAAGTCAGTTAACTGAAGACTGATAGACTAGTTAACTCAGTTAGGTGGCAGTTCACTCCCACAACTACCCGAGAGACTAGACTAGGTGGTAGTTTACTCCCATAATTGTTGTTGTGTGTCCATATCACTCTATACCACCACTATGGTTCATTGGATTCTCCTCCAATGCACATTGGTTGATTTATACAAAGTATTTCATGTGTAAATTATCAATTATTTGTTTGGTTGATGAGAATTCTTCCACTCTTTCTCTCTTGCTTCTTCTTCCTCAATTTCTCTTGGCAAATGTGTGTGTTATTTTCTAGCTAGATATATTATTTGCAGGTTTAAGACATTTACATGGTATTAGAGTTGACAGACTGCTAAGAAAAAGACACACCGAATTATTTGTTCAAGTACCAAAGATTGAAGACAACGAAAAAATGGAATTCCCAAAATAATTCATTCTTACAGCTTATAATTATTTTTCATGGAAGGAGAGGATAATCATGCATTTTTGAAACAAAAGATTGTACAGGTTAACCATGAACATGGAAACAAAACCAACTTCATCCATACAAAAATCCAAGTATCTAAATCGAATGGATGAAGCATTCAGAACAATTTGCAGTCTCATTTCTCCCTATCTCCTTTTTCACATATCTTTCTGTAAAAACCCCAATGAATATTGGACCACCATGGAAGGGATATTTGGAAAAAATGATGAGATGAGAAGACACATGCTTGAGGTGGAATTTCTCACATTGGATCCAAAAATATTTGACAATCTCCAATATTTCTTTACAAAATTTAAGGATTTACTATCGCAACGCAGGCTTACGGGGTTGATAAATTTGAGGAGAAAAAAACGATTCTCACAATTATCTCCAAACTTGGTCCTGAATTTTCAGTGTTCATATCCACATTCCATTCAGTGATATTTTCCTCTGGAGCCATCTAGAAGATTCATTCTCTTGATGAATTTATCGAATCTCTAACACAAGAGCAGACCAAGCTCATCAACATGGGAAAAATCAAAGGCCCAAAGACACATGCACTTGTTGTGAAAGATGGAAGTGGTCATAAATATCAGAAATCTATAATATACCAGATATAAAAAGTATGCAGAACAGAAATAAATAGATAGAAATGGAAGATGAACAACAATATAACCAAAACAACACCACAATAATACCAAAAAGATACTAGAATAACACCAGAAAGAGCACTTTGATTACTGAGAGAAATGTTCACTTGCCTCTTCGAGGAAGGAAACCTCCAGTAGAGAAGATCTCTATTACAATAATATCCAAGACAAAAGTTATTATACCCTCGAGTCCTATTTATACTAAATATGTCTATCAAAAGAACCATCTAGAGGAAGATCCTTCTAGAAGCGGAAGCTTCTATTAGGTATTCTTACATTGGACTTATTCTTCCTTATTGCTAGGCCTTATTAATATTGACATGTATTACATGGAAATATATTATTCTACCTGCATGAGGGGTTAGGTCCCTAACATTCCCTTCCCTATAAAAACATCCTTGTCCTCAAGGCTTGAGATGGGGAAATTGTTGTAGAATGGTAGTTGGTTCCCAAGTGGCATCTGCTAGAGTTGTATATTTCCACTAGACTAACACTTCCTTGATGGTTTGCTAATGCAAATGATGCTCACACTAGTCCAAAAATGCTTGTGGTTGTATCCAAATGGAGCCTTCTTCATCTAACTGGGGAATGGTGGTTTGGGTTTGGCACTTAAACAAATCACCTTCTTTAAGTAGGAAACATGAAAAACAAGATGGAGCTTAGAATGAATGGACAAAGATAACCGATAGGCCACCTATCCCACACGCTTGAGAAAAAGTATAAGGACCATAAAATTTGGGCACTAGATTCTGACAATGGTTAGCCTTGAGGGAATTTTGCTTGTAAGTTTGCAGTTGAAGAAACACCTAATCCCCTTCTACAAATTGACGTTGAGAGTGAACTTGATTTTCTTGTTGCTTCATGTGATTTTGGGCCATGACCAAATTCTCTTTGAGGGTACAGAGAATATCCTCTCAAATTTTAAGTGTTTGGTCAACCACTTGGACCTTCGAGACACCTGGAAAATATGAGAGAACTGAAGGTGGATTTTGTCCATATATCGCTTCAAAAGGAGTCATGTAGGTAGTTGTATGGTACGAAGTGTTGTACCACCATTCTACTAGTGGTAACCATTGAGACCAATGATGTTTCCTTTCCAATGCAAAACACCTCAAATATGTTTCCAAACATTTGTTGACAACTTTAGTTTGACCATCAGTCTGGGGATGATAAGTTGTGCT
>JASDQU010588364.1:29656-45154 GCA_032191745.1 Picea mariana
ATATTTTGAGAAGAATATTCCTCTAAGGAGAATATTCTCTTCAATTTTCACTTCAGTTTGATCAGTTGAGTGGAGTCTAGATGCTACATTGGGATTATCACCATGAAACATTGGGTTCATCACCAACTAATGCACATTGTCCTTGGTATCATCACCAAACTAGCACATTACCCATGATTCCCCGATCTCCTCCTCACTTCACTATGTTTCAGTCAGTTAACTGAAGACTGATATACTAGTTAACTCAGCTAGGTGGCAGTTCACTCCCACAACTGCCCGAGAGAGTAGACTAGGTGGCAGTTTACTCCTGCAACTGCTAGTGTGTGTCCATATCACTCTAGACCACCCCTATGGTGCATTGGCTTCTCCTCTAGTGCACATTGGTTGAGTTATATAGATTATTTCATGTGTAAATTATCAATTATCCATTTGGTTAATGATAATTCTTCCAATCTTTCTCTCTTTCTTCTTCTTTCTCAATTTCTCTCTGGAAATGTGTGTTATTTTCTAGTTAGATCTATTCTGTGCAGGTTCAACACATTTAAAACTCCATCCAATTCAGTTGGGTGCCCTATTATTAGCACCTACAAGTATCTCGTTTGTTTGACATAATTCATATTGGAAACAATGTCACATAATTCTTATGGAAAATTTTAGATGGGAGGAATAACAAAGACACAGTTGCTAAATTTATTAGTGACATTGATGAAGCTAAGGTAATGCAACATTTGAATAATATTTTTTTTTTTGAGTAAAAAGGAGGATCTTGTTATATTAAAGTTGCAGGTTTACACAATCGTTTGTAGCGCTAGCTGTCCCGCCTAAAAAGGAAACCGAGACAATTGGTCGTTCCATGCCACTTGTTTTCAAACCAAAATAACCAGGCTGCCATCCGCCATTAGTTTAAGTCTATTCCCTAATTTATTACTAGCAACATAACTATAGTCTAACTGAGCTAAAGCTCTGGTTTGAAACACAAGAGAATTTTTAACTATGACCATTGACAAATCCTTTTACCCAGTATGCTTGTCATCTTTGTCATTCTTTCCCATTCTGACTGGAATCGTGTAGGCCTGAGCACACGTAGGGAATTGTCATCTTGGAGATGTGTTGGAGTAAGCTGCGTACATCATGTCAAGGCGTTGACTGATTCGGATGGACCTATGGATTTGGTCTTCCACCATGCTGCGTGTTTCAAAAATCAGTTTCAGATGCTCCAGATGGAGGAGTGGAGGCTAGTCCTGTGCATCAATCTTCTCCTTGTCTTCATTTTCACTACCACCTTGTTGTCCTTGCATCCTGTCCTACTGTGTCGCTTCCCCTGGAAGTTCGTTGCTTGTTGAATTTTCCTTTTCGTCGGTGTTTCCTGATAATTCTTCCTCAACATAGCAGGTTGTGTATACCCCTACTGGGTCATCTTCCTTGTGACTGTGTGTCATTCCTGGAGCCTGAGGCTTGGCCTCATTCATGAAATAGGTGTGGACATCCCAATTATCTGGGACAAAGAAGAGGAGATGTTCTAGAGGAACCTGGATGGGTTTGTCCGGAACAATCTCCTCCACATACGCCATGGGAGGCATTCTGGTTCTCCCAGGCTTCTTGGTTCTCCGAGTGGATGCCAAAGCCAATGCTTTTTCTAACTTCTTTTGCTGCTTCCTTCGGGAGTCAGATGCATACCACGCCGCACCTCTGTGGGGTCGGCCTCTTGCTCTCGGCATGTGGAGAAGCAGATCTATAACTGAAATGTTGACTGGATGAGTGTCCCTGCTCCAACACTTCGAAGGTTTAGCCTTCGCCCTTTCAATTTCCAAATGCATCGCATATCCCTCAGGGAGATTGATAAGGATGAGGGTGACCATGATAGCCTTGGCCATTAAGGCTATGTTCTTAGTGCGTTGATCTGTCATCCTCTTCACTCGAGTGAGAGGCTTCATTCGCTGGTGTAGGCTGCTCGGGCTCACTCCCATCTTAATGGTGAGGAGATGGGAGGCAGTGGCCATTAATTATAGCTCTACCCAGCTAGTTCCCACGTGTCCTTCCTCCTCGACGTGGAACCCCATCCGGGGGTTGGAGATCCTTGTTGGCCAGAGCATGACATCGATCTGAGATGTCTGAGCTTCCGGTGGCGTGTGCTTCCCAGTATATGTGCTCTGCTCCTTTGCTACCCCTTCATTTTCCAAACAGTCCACTACCCTATTTGCTTCTCTTTTCACATAAGAGGGTATGATGCTGAGGTTAGTTCTAAGGAGGCCTCCAAATTCCTCTAGCAGCCCTGAGAGTCGCCAACTGGGTGAGATTTTCAGTGGGTTTTCCCCATGGAGGATCTTGGTGATTAGCTGGATGACAATCTATGAGTCCCCCTCCAGGATGAGCTTGTGACGATGTCTATCGATTGCTACTTGGAGACCCTGCAAGAGGCTCGTTAGCTCTGCTGCATTGTTTTTGGTTTCCCCCAAGTAACCTGCTACCAAACAGAGGATCTCTCTGTTGGAGTTTCTGAGTGTGGCTCCATATCCCGCTGGTCCCAAGTTCCCTTTGGATGCCCCATCGAAGTTGATCTTTATGAAAACTATTAGAGGAGGGGTCCAGATGGTTGGGCTGCTATACTAATGTTTAGGTGCCTTTATCATCACTTGATTGGTCAAGTTAGGCTGCCAGCTGTGGAGTATGGATTTCTCCTCCGGGTTGCAGTTTAAGTCCTCTAGTTTCCAGGGCTTGCTTCTGATTGTTTCCTTGACCAATGTGACAATTTTTCCCAAGTTAAGCCTTGTGTGGATTCTTTGGAGTGAAAGATTATTTTGTTTCGTTCTTTCCAGATTTGCCAGAGGATGAATCCTGGGAGGAGTTGCCAAATTTATTCCAGTAGAGGATTGTTGTAGGTAATCAAGTCCCAATTTTCAAGCGTATTTCTAATGATGCTCCTGTTTTGATTGGATCGACGCATTATTTGAGCTCCTTGGTCCCAAATCCACTGACTGAAGGAACATCTGTTGAATAAATGTTCCTTGGTTTCCTCTTGTTGGAGGCATAAGACGCATATTGAGGGTCCAATGAAGCCTCTTTTCCTGAGGTTGTCCCAGGTTAGGACTCTGTTATGTGCAATAAGCCATAGGAAGGTGGACACCTTAGGCCATAGCATAGGGTTCCAAACCTTGTTCCATGTGTTCTCCCTATCTTGATTCTGGTAGTTGCCTTGTAGGTAGTAGGATTCTTTGACTGAGAAGTTGCCAGTAGTGGAGTGTCCCCATCGAAGAATATTTGGGCCTTCTCGATTGGTGATTTTCCGGTGACTTGCATAGTGTTTCCAGGATTGCAGGTTTATATCCTTTGGGACCCCCAATTCCTGATTAGAGGTTTTCCAATGACTCCATTGTTGTCTCTGATCCATGGGTTTCCAAAGATCTTTCACCCTCAGAAGTGTGTCCTAGTTTAGTGCCTGTTTGAGGGGTTGTAGCTCTTCCAGGTCACTTAGAGGTTTGAGTTGTTTCCACGAGTCCTGCCAAAACATAGTGCTTTCTCCATTTCGGACCTCCCAAAAGGACTGATTTTGCACCAGGTCTTTGTTTTTCCATGCTATGTTCCAGATGTTAGATCCCTGTATTCAAACATTGTGTTTGATGAGCTAGTTTTTTTGTGTGAGAGGAGCATACTTCTGCTTCCATATTTGCGCCCATAAAGCTATTGGCATTTTTAACCATCTCCACCACATTTTGGCTCCCATTACTTGGTTGATTTTCCCTGGATCTCGGAGTCCCATCCCTCCCATACTTTTTGGTGTGAAGATCTTGTCCCATCCTACTAGTGCCCACTTCTTATTTGGTTGGTGTCCATGCTAGAGGAAATTTCGTTGTAGGTTCCTTATTTCTTTGATGACCTGCTTGGGGGCCGCAAGGGCTGTGAAAAGGTAGGTGGGCAGGGTTTGTAGGATAGACTTGAGCAGGACCAGTCTAGCTGTGATATTGAGGGGTCTGAAGGTCCATTTTCTCAGCCTGTTGGAGATGGAAAGAAGAAGGTTGTCCCAGGAAATGGATCTGGTCGCTGCGCCTGTTAGAGGAATGCCTAAGTAGTTGGACGGAAGGGAGCTCTTAGGTATTCCCAGGAGTCTGGATATATGAATTTGGACAACTGCCGGAGTGTTAAAGAAGTAAAGTTTGGATTTGTCTAGGTTGAGAGTCATGCCTGACACCTCTGTGAAGTCAGATAGGATGAAGCTAAGCTTGTTTGCCTCTCTTACGGTTGGGGAGTTCACGAGTAGGGTGTCATCAACAAATTGACTATGTGAGGGTGCAGGTTGGATATTGTGCAGAGGTAAGCCTTTGAGAGATCCTTCTAGGACCGCTGACTTGATAAAGCAGCCCAGTCCTTCCGCCAGGAGCACAAACAAAAAGGGCGATAGGGAGTCACCTTGTCTAATACCTCTGGACAGTGAGAATGGTCGAGATGGGACCCCATTGACTAGGATGGAGAAGAAGGATGATGAGGTAAGGTTTAAAATCCAATTTACCCATTGTTGATCAAATCCAAACGAATATAAAATGGCTCAAAGATATTGCCAGCTAACTCTATCAAAAGCCTTTGAAAGATCAAGTTTGATTAGCATACCTGGAGTTTTTGTCAACTTGAGAGTATGGATGACCTCATGAGCCAAATGACGTTGTCCATAATTTGTCTGCCTTCTACGTACCCTGCTTGTTCCTTGGATATGACAAAGGGAATAATTGGCTTGAGGCAGTTTGCAACCACCTTTGTTATGATTTTGTAAATGACATTGCAGAGAGCGATAGGTTTGAACTGTTTGGGATTTGTGACCCACTCCTCTTTCGGAATTAGGGTGAGAAAAGTAGCATTGAGGGCAGGGAGGACTTGGCCTGAGGTATGTGATTCCTCTAATACCTCCGAAACTTATTCCCTAATTAGGTCCCAACAATGATGGAAGAAGTCAATGGTAAATCCATCCGAACCTGGGGCCTTTCCTGAGGGCATAGATTTTACTGCTTGTTCCACTTCTTCTTCGGTGATAGGTCGCATCAAGGCTGCATTATTTTCAGGAGTCACCATAGAGGGTATGTGACTGGTTACTCGCCTGATTGTTGTTGTTCTATCCTCCCTGGTTTCCGTGAGGAGGTCACTGTAATAGTTGTTAAGTTCTGCTTCTATTTGGGTATGTTCTCTGATTGGATTACCCTGGCCATCCTCCAAATGAGTAATTATGTTAATGAGTCAGCGATGCACCATTTCTATGTGGAAGAACTTTGTGTTCCTTTCCCCCTCTTTGAGCCATTGTACCCTGGATTTCTGCCTCCACAAGATTTCCTCTTGCTTTCTCCTCTCTTCTAGTTGCGCTTGAAGCTCCTCCTCCTCTTTCATTAGTTCAGCAGTTCGTGTTCCTGAAATGAAAGTTTTTTGTATCTCCCCTAGTTTGTTCTCTATGTCCTGTATGCTTTGAAATATGTTTCTGAAGGTGTTCTTGTTCCAGTGCTTCAATGCTTGCTTGAAGTTTTTGAGGCGCTTTTGGAATTTGTACATGCTTGTGCCATGATCTATTTCTGCCTGAGCCCACCAGGATTTGGCAAGCTAATGAAAGTCTGGGTGTGAGAGCTAGAATTTCTCAAACCGAAAGGGTTTGTATTTGGGTGTTGCCCTTGCTTCTAGATTAAAGGCAATTGGCCAATGGTCTGACCTGGCTTTTGGGAGAATGAGACTTTCCATACAAGGGGCTTCTTCAATTAGTTCCTCGGCCACAAGGAAGCAGTCTAGACGACAGACAACGTGTTGGTTTCTTGACCTATGGTTGGACTAGGTGAAGGTGCCATTGTTGTTTTCAATGTCTACTAGATTTAGTTGATCAATGAGGGTTTTGAACTAACCATTGTCTTGCTCAATCCTTTTACTCCCTCCTGTTTTTTCTTCCAATGGCATGATCATGTTGAAATCACCGCCTAAGATCCAGTTGGGTGTGGTAAGCAATGTTTTGATAAGGGCTAGCTACTCCAGGAGTTTGTCTTTTCCCTATTGGCTTTGAGGTCCATAGACATTTGTGATAGCCCCCTCCTGATTCGAACCCATGACTTCGAAGTGGGCCATTATTGTGCCTATTGTAGAAAAAGATCTGCTTAGAGTAATGTTGAATGGGTTCCATAGTATGGCCAGACCCCTTGAGGCTCCTATGGAGTCTGTTAGAACAAAATCACATCCTCTCCAAATGCGCTAGAAGATGGTTTCCGCTTCTACCCCAACACATTTCGTTTCCTATAACATTAGAATATATGGATGTTCTACTTTGATGCAGTCTCGGAGGATCTTTTGTTTGGATCGACCATTGATTCCTCTAATGTTCCAGGTGATGATCTTCATCATGATGAGGGTGGTGTTGGGTGGAGGTATCCCTCTGAGAGCTTGTGAATCTGCCCTGAGTTGAGCATAGGATTACCCGCCTCCTTGATGAGTTGATGTGTTGATTTCCACTCCCTTCTTTTGTTCTCTCGCGGTATTCTTTTTGAGTATGAGCTTGAGTCTGTGGCTATACCTAGGCGAGCTGTGGATCCTGCTGAGGAGTTAAGAAAGACTTTATGTACCTTTCAGAGTTTCTCTTCAGGTAGGGCTTGCAGATCCTTTTGATTGAGGGCCTCCTCAAGTTTTTCTAGATCAATGCCTGCTAGATCTCGGTCATCCAACTGCATTAAGGTGTCTCCATCTACGTCTCCCCTCTCTTTTGGGTGGATTTCACAATTTGGGTTAGAGGAGGAAGGGGTTTGGTTCTTTCCTTTACCCTATTGTTGCTCTTTGTGTGGATCTTGGATTTCTTCGTCCTCCGGTAGCTGATTCAGAATCTCATAGGATTTTTTGGTCGAGATCTTAGGTTTGGGGTCTGGATTCTGCTTTCTTAGAGGGTTTTTTTTCCTGGCTGTGAAAGTGGTGAAGCCATCTTTCTGTGTGGTCTCACTTACTTTGGTAGCTTGCTTATTCAGAGGGTAGTCTCTGAAGAGGTGGCCATGTTCATGGAATTTTCTGTAGCGAAAGGAATATGTTCGTAGTCCAGCGTTTGTTGCCAATCTTCATCCTGATATTCTAGAGTTACCGATCATGGTAAAGCCTTAGATATATTCATATAAACACAGATTTGGGCATATGAAGTGTATTTCCATTTCTTTGTGGCTTCTAAGGTTTTAACGTAGTGACCCACTGTGTTCCCTATTCCCATCAGAATTTCCTCCAGCCAGAACTCTTGCGGCAAAGAGTATAGGCAGATCCAGACTGGAGCCATTGTCAAGTCCTCCTTGTCTGGGTTGAATCGTTCCATCCAAAATCGCAAGAATAACCCTGCCGAGTTGTAGAAATATGGCCCACTCTCAAAGATTTGGTCCCTGTCTTCTAGGTTGTATAGAATGATTGTGAAAAATCCTTTAGAGCTGAGTTGAACCTCATAGTCTCCTTTAGGGTTCCACCAGTGTTTTATCCATCTGTTTAGGTCACGTTCAGACGACCACAGTCCTAGAAACTTTCCAATGAGGGCATGCTCTCTCATGAACTGCGTGTGTTCACCGACTCTTGTTGAGCTTATGAGATATCTCGGTGGTTTGTCCATTTGTGGAATGCATTTACCAGGCTCCCACCCGCGAGATGCTTTTGGATGGGACATGCTCACTTCCATGTCCATTTCCCTTCTGAGTCCTTATTCTCTGGCAAGAAGCTGATCATGTAGTTGCAGCGATAGCTCAAAGGATGGGCGTTTTGATCTTGTACCCAATCAATCATTGGTTGTAACATTGCTATATGAGGGGGGTTTCCTCCCCTCTTCTGGATTCATTCTGACGGATCAGACCCGAAGACAGTCTATGTCAGTTCGTAGCAAGTGGTTGCTGCGTGATGACTTGTTTAGATCATGTAGCGCGGCATGCCGAGAGATTGTTTTAGAGCGCTTGGGTTTCCCCATCACTTCTCATCTTTTCTATAATAATAACATTTGAATAATATTACAATGATGGAAAACCAATCAATATTTAGTGTTTATTAACAAAGCAAGATACCGATGTTGTAAAAGAGGTTATACATAAGATTACATTTTTCATTGGTCTTGTTTCGAACATAAATAATATATTAATGAAGCAAGGTGATTTTGGTGGGGCGAAAACTCATGAGTGGAGTACCTTATTAATTTTTGAATATTTAAACATTTATCATGATATATGCATTATTGGTTAGTAATAGATGTTTTTTTCTAATCAAAATTAAAATATAACGCTTTCTTCCTTGTTACAATATCTTCTACCTCTTCGTTCTCCCAAACAACTTTTAGGATAACATAAAACAAGTTATATATGATCTTGTAAAGTACACGATATATGTAAAAAGTTATAATTGAAATGTTACTTGTAGAACTTGTTGACATTTGATTTACTTTAAATGTATAATTTTATGTTGACACATGTGATTTCTTTGCACTTTTAGTTGGTTGTCTGTGGTGAACCAACCTGACACACGAGTTAATAAGTCAAAATACTTAGAATAAGATATCCATATAGGAAAATAATAAATTATATATTGAATAATAAATGTATAAGAATATGAGATTGATATGAGATGATATTACAATGAGTATGAGGGCTTGTATATATACCCACACAGGGGTTCCCTTTCATAAGAGACATGACCTTTCATAAGAGACATGACCTTTCATATGTTATTGCTAGTGGGAAAACCCCCCTATGACTACATCAGGGTTTACAATGTAGGCAGATCAATAACCGTTTAAATGTCTCCCACTTCTCTAACTACCCCAAACATACCCCAGACTTATATAGGAAAAACAAAATGAGAAGGATCTAGTAATTGTAACTTTACTCCACGTCCGGTGTTGATCCTCTCACGCTCAATAGCTTTGTTGACTGCAAACCTCCTTCCAAGGCTAGCCTTCATTCAAATACAGATAAACAAAAAAATACAAGCATGCATTTCATATATAAATAAGGGTTAGATGTTAGAATAAAAACATAAAACAAATGCAAACATTCGACACATCATGTTTTGGGACAAGAAAAGTACTTATTTTATTGATAATTCAATGATCACTTATAACCAAAGTCAGCTACTTCTCCTCGAACCTGGTCCGAGATCCTATTCACCAAGCTCCAAGTGCACCTCCGTATATCTTTCTCCTCTCAACCTTCTTCTTGGGAAATGGATTGGGTTTATATGGAGGAAAAATGGAAAAATGAGGAATTCTGAGGCAATTCTCACAACAAGGATGCAAATGTTTGGGGCAAGGAGGGGATGTGAAACTGGCAGAGTTTCACTGTTCTTATGTCTAGATGTGGAATGAGACCCCAACACCTCCTTTTATATGGGAAAATGATGGAAAAAAAAAGCAAGTAAGAGAGACAAATGCCAAGTATGCATATGTAGAGCAATTTAGGGTTATAACATCCATGTCTTTTCATTATTAATTATTAGTTATATATATATATATATATATATATATATGTTACATTGTCTTCCCCTTAGAAATTCTTTGTCCTCAAAGCATGTTTATGGAGAGGCGTACTTCTTCGTTTTGGCTTGCAATGTCTTTGCATGACTCTTTGTTTTTTATGTTGTTAATATTGACGATACCGGACGATATAAGTGACAAAGAGTTGAGAAGAATAGTCAAATTGTGAAAGGGTCAGACCATCCTAATTCAATATTTTGCAAAATGTTGCACTTCCACGATGAATGGTTATTATGAAATTTACTTGCGTTGGTATCAATATTTTTCGGACGATAAGTTAGTCATTCTAGTTTTGAATGACAATGATATTCTGATCGGTTAAGATATATTCCATTATGATTTGGATGGTGATAAGTAGTTTTATAACATGATTTTCCCTTATCATTGTAACATCCTTCTCTTCTGATCACACTTTCATTGAATTATTCTTTGAGGACACTTGCGTGCAAGTGATCCAGTTATGGTTCATAGTGATTTCGTTTCAATTATGGGTTATATATGATGATGATGATGATGATGTGTTGTGACTAATTGTTATTTTGATGTATATGTATTGGCAGATGCTATTGACAAGTTTTTCTGAGTGTGCAGGACACATGACAAGTTATGGATGTTGATGACATCAATGAACTTCCTTGGACTCCGGATTGAGTCAGGGAATGGATTATATTTATTTGAGTATTTCATTTTTCATACATGTGACATATGATTGATTACAATATGATTTATGTATATGGATTATTGACACTATTTTTTTCAGTGGATGCAGGATTGACGATACTTTCTAATCCGAATCACATAAGGATTAAAGGGGCCATGCAAAAAAACCATACATTTGAGGGAGAGGTATGACAACATCCCTGTCACAGACTAATAGCACTCTCATCGTGGTATGAACAATAGGTTAACAATTACCTAGTTTAAGAGGTCCATAATGTCTTGAGGGAAGATTGAGACAGACGCTCACGAAGATTTCTAAGGGCGTACAATAATACAGAGTCCTTATTCCTTAGAATCCCTTAGTCTCTCACAAGGTCGACCGAATGGAGTGTTGACTCCAAGGGTCTGACAAACTTCCAAAACCAGTCAAAGGCGAGTGACACCCTTGGAGAATGGAGCTGCGTCTTGAAGGGCATGTCACGCAATTAAAACTTGAGTCAATAAATATAGGTGGCCTAGAAAACGTTTAAATGGTTAGACCTTGTTAGAATAAAATAATTAATTAGTCAGTATAATATAAATCCTAACAAAATTCTAAGCCTAAGTCTAAGTCTAAAATTCAAATAAATTACTAATCGAACTATGACATAAATTAAAAGATTTGAGATAAATTCAAACTCAAAAAAAAAATGGGGAACAAATTTAAAGGGTGTATAAAATGCACATGTGTGCATGAAATTAATAAAAGAGATTTTTTTAAAATAGAAATAAATAATAACTTGAGAGAATAGGTGTATACATAGAATAGTATCTTAAGTCAAGCTACCATTAAGTCTAACTAGAAGAAGACTACTAATCCAACTCTGACTAAGATCTAGTTAGGAGGCACTCATTAAATGAGAATTTGGGGAACAAAGGGACAACTAAGAGCGAAAATATGAACACATTGGGGAATGTGGGGAAAATTGTATTTTTTAAAAAAATAAAAAAGATAATTACTTGTGCAGCTTGGGGAAAGTGTGACAACTGTGTGGGTGAATAATCCTAATTAAATTAATTAAAAATATAATTAATTGTGCATGAGGACATTTGTTATTAAGAGTTCTTCTATAAAAAAATGTGGTAGAAGGGAAATGGATTTCACTTTTTCTTGGTAATGTTATGCTGCCAAAATTTTGTGGACTGTGTTTTACTTGTGAGAGTTGGGGTGCCAAGATTGTAGAAAGAGTGGAAGATCTTCCTTGAGAGGAAATTCTTGAAGCTATTGTTTGTTGATTTCTTGTGTGTGACCCCTTTCTGTCTCGAGGGGCTAAGGGGGAAGAAGAGTACCCCTAGGATTGGATAGGAGGTACCAGTGAAGTCTCTGTGATTAGAAAGCGAGAGCAAGAAGAAGTGCAAGTCGTTGAACGAAATCCTCAAATATTCGTCATCAACATCGGTTTCTGTATTTTTATTTCTATAAAATGTAATTATAATTTAGATGCTTCGCTGTCGTTCATTTTATAACCCAGAATTTTAGAAATTAAACTATCCGCTATCAATTTAAATCGCCATACATAATTCTGCAATCCCATTAGTCATTGCATAATTCAATAGAATTTTCTGGAAATTAACTTGTTATAATCGCTATTTAAACAAATTGCAAATCTGAATTTAAACATTTGAAATACCAAATTTATAGAAATCTCTTGGTCTCTGTAAAAATTTGATTGAAATTTGAAGTTTAATATTTCTTTAGTCGTTGTGATTATTTGTTTTCTATAAACTACTTGTTGGTTCACTGTCTAGTTAACTAGAAAAAGTTAGAGAATCATTGAGTCTTGTAAAAATTATTTGGTGATCCAAAGTTTTGGGAATACATATAATTGTTGTAAAATTTATTACAATCCTGAATTGAATTTTGCCTTAGGAGAAAACCCGAAATTTAAGGATTTCATTTGCTCGTTGTGTTATTTATCGTTGATCAGTGCAAAACTAATTCCAAATTAGATAATTGAAATTCGATTTGATTGCTATATATTTAGTTTTCATTGTAGAGATCGTTGTTAGTTTTTGAAATTCAAAAGGTTTAATTTCGTTCAACATTGCAAAAATTATTTCCAAATTGGAATTGAATTTCATTGGGTCTTTGTAAAAAAATATTAAAAACTATAGGGTCGCTCCAAAATTAAATAGCTAACCTGGAATTGGAAACTTGTTAGGATCGCTGCATTTTAGTTAAAATTTATGGAATTAACTTGCAATGATGTTGTAGTTTATTTTGCAAATTTGAATTTGAATTTAGTTTGTAGCTCTGGAACTAAAACTTTGTTGGACGTTGTTAAGTTAGCTAGGATTTTTTCCTTTTGTTGTTCTTATTACATTTCAATATTAAAATTTAAAATAGGATACTCGACGTAAATTTCGGAAATACTATTATGCAATCTAGTAAGTCTTGACTAAGTATGCAAGAGTGTTAGTTACCTTTAGTTTGAAGTAGTTTATTGATGACCACTTTAAGTGATGATATCATTAGTGTTTAATAACAGTGACGTTGTAATTGATTTTTGTTGTGTAGTGCTGAAAATGAGAATAGAATGTGTAATATTGAAGTAGGCTATTGTCACATATCACTAGTCCTAACTGTCATTTCAAAAAAGAAAAAATCACTATTGTACACACTTATTTTAAGTCTTAACAGAGGGAACGTTACAATCATACTTGTAGCGTTTTCTTGGTTTAATTTTGATATATGATTTTCTTCACGCATTGAGTTTTATTGGTTAATTGATGAACTTCTATTAGTACGTACACTTGGAGTTCCCTTTGTTTTTACTCCAACATCCTTATATTGTTTTTTCTTCAACTGGATTGGCATCTTCTTGAGCTTTAATGCCTGCATTTTGAAGTTTCTCTTATTTCAACTTTCTAATTTGTTCTAGTAGCTCGTGATTGAAGTTCTTCAAACAATAATTTTCTTCATTTGTTTCCTATAGGTTCTTCTCGAGACTTTGATTCTCTTATTCCAACTTTTGGACAAATTGTTTTGGATCCTTCAACTTCTTGATTTGTGTAAGTAGTTTTTGACTGTGTTCTTTTAAACGAGAAATTTCTTCATTTTTTTCCTTGATAACTTCATCAAATTCTTTTTGCATCCTTGATATTGACTTTTGGTTTTCTTGAAGGATCACCTTCGAGATATATTTAAATTATTTTGATGAAGGTATTATCGATTTTAACCTCATTATAGTGTTCTGGAATGTGAACATTTTCTTTTTATAGGAAAACAACAAAAATATTTTCTCTTTGTTTAAGATGAACGTACCTAGTTTTCCCAACCATGACAACCCAACAATTATGTCAAACTCTTTTTTATACATAGTTGCAACTTTGAATTGGTATAGATATTCATAATCATCAATTGTCACTTGCAAGTCCTTAATTTCATATTGTTTTTTGGGGAAAATATCTTCCTTTTCAATTATATTTGGCTCCTGAATTAATAATTGATTTATCAATTTGATATTAATGTATTTTTCCTTATGGTACATGCTAATAACGATGCTAATCTCTTTTCTTTGAATACTCCTCTTTAGTGTCATTAATACGTAACATAGAATATCAAGATCTTCATAAGAAAATATTCTTTCCTTCATTTTATTGGAATCCATTTTAGCTTTCGTTGATATTTTATTATAAATAATATCTTGTTATGAAGCTTATATACTCCTTTATTTACGTCCAATCGATCCTTTTTACTTCAAAACTCTCTTTTTTTAACACTCTTCTTACCTTTCAACTTGTATAATTCCCCTATATATATAAAAGGTATTAATGACTTAGTTCACTTTAACTTCTTTCTTTTATATTTTTAATCTTCCATTTTTAATTTTTCCCTTAGGTATAGTTGATACTTTTAAAATTAATTTATTCTAATCCAACTTCTTATGCTTGTATATAGGTTAATATAACATATGACTTCCCAATTAACTTGTTAAACCTTCTTGATTTAACCCTTCAACACAATTTAAGAAATTGGTGATGAGATGTGACCATAAGGAATGGTACAGACATGCACGCTAAAGGATATATGAATCGGATCATTGACAATGCCCAAATAAATTTTTATCCCAATGTACAAACATTAATTCAATGTGTTGTCGTAGTTGTACGGAAAGATATGTATGATTTTTAATTAAAATCATTGTATGGTGCTTTGGCAGCGGAAAGGTACAGATGTAGCAGATGAATTATCTGTACGTCAAACAAACATGATGGTAACCATACGGAAGTTGCGACTGTATGAAAAAATTGCAGCTGGTACAACTGAAAATGGTGATTATATTGTACGAACGACAATATGGTACGGTACTTTAATTTTTATTTTCCAATTACACTGTAATTATAATTGGCGATTTTACAGTCAAGCAAGGCTTTGGAATTAATTTTAATGAATATATGGATTACAGTGGAAATGGAACAAATGAGAGTTGTACGGAAATCGAGTTGTACGAATTGCAATTCCAATGCTTCAGTTTCGATTTTCTCCTTGGATTTTTACAAACATGCTTGACTTGGGTATTCTTGTTGGATTATATATATATATATATATATATATTTTTTTTCAAATTTGTAATGAACAATTTTTTTTTGTGTGTTTTTTCCATTTTTTTTTTTAGTAAATATCAGTATGATAGCACCAATGAACAAATTTCTTCTTCAACCTCGCAATAGAATTACTTTCTTTTCTTCGACAAATTTTTTTGATATATTTTTCTTCATAGCGAAATATTTTAGATTTCAATTTTTCTTCAATACTTCAATTTGCAGCGAAGTTTTTTTTTTTTTTTGTCTCAACCAAAATATAAACAATGAGTTGCCAAGGGCCAATATGTGGTCAAAGGCCCTGAGAAATTAGAGAAATTATTGTGACCAAAGGCCTGTAATGATGTTGCCTCAGGAAAAAACAATTGACCAAAGGTCAAGTGTCCAAGTGCCATGATCATAAATGAAGCTCTGATACCACTATGGTGAACTAACCTGGCTCACGAGTTAATAATCCAAAATATTTGAATATAAAGATATCCATATAGGACAATAATAAATTATATATTGAATAATAAATGTATAATGATATTAGATTGATATGAGATTATATTACAATGAGGATGAGGGATTGTATATATATCCACGCAAGGGTGCCCTTTCATAAGAGACATGACCTTTCATATGACATGTCTCTTCATAATTAATTATTATTTATTTATATTTACATATTTACATATATTTATGTTTGTTACATTGTCATCTAAAGAATTTAATAAAGAAAATATTAAGTATTGGAAGAGAGAAATTCCTCATCTGACTTGTGA
>JASDQU010588364.1:51317-61895 GCA_032191745.1 Picea mariana
TTGTAGTTTATTTTGCAAATTTGAATTTGAATTTAGTTTGTAGCTCTGGAACTAAAACTTTGTTGGACGTTGTTAAGTTAGCTAGGATTTTTTCCTTTTGTTGTTCTTATTACATTTCAATATTAAAATTTAAAATAGGATACTCGACGTAAATTTCGGAAATACTATTATGCAATCTAGTAAGTCTTGACTAAGTATGCAAGAGTGTTAGTTACCTTTAGTTTGAAGTAGTTTATTGATGACCACTTTAAGTGATGATATCATTAGTGTTTAATAACAGTGACGTTGTAATTGATTTTTGTTGTGTAGTGCTGAAAATGAGAATAGAATGTGTAATATTGAAGTAGGCTATTGTCACATATCACTAGTCCTAACTGTCATTTCAAAAAAGAAAAAATCACTATTGTACACACTTATTTTAAGTCTTAACAGAGGGAACGTTACAATCATACTTGTAGCGTTTTCTTGGTTTAATTTTGATATATGATTTTCTTCACGCATTGAGTTTTATTGGTTAATTGATGAACTTCTATTAGTACGTACACTTGGAGTTCCCTTTGTTTTTACTCCAACATCCTTATATTGTTTTTTCTTCAACTGGATTGGCATCTTCTTGAGCTTTAATGCCTGCATTTTGAAGTTTCTCTTATTTCAACTTTCTAATTTGTTCTAGTAGCTCGTGATTGAAGTTCTTCAAACAATAATTTTCTTCATTTGTTTCCTATAGGTTCTTCTCGAGACTTTGATTCTCTTATTCCAACTTTTGGACAAATTGTTTTGGATCCTTCAACTTCTTGATTTGTGTAAGTAGTTTTTGACTGTGTTCTTTTAAACGAGAAATTTCTTCATTTTTTTCCTTGATAACTTCATCAAATTCTTTTTGCATCCTTGATATTGACTTTTGGTTTTCTTGAAGGATCACCTTCGAGATATATTTAAATTATTTTGATGAAGGTATTATCGATTTTAACCTCATTATAGTGTTCTGGAATGTGAACATTTTCTTTTTATAGGAAAACAACAAAAATATTTTCTCTTTGTTTAAGATGAACGTACCTAGTTTTCCCAACCATGACAACCCAACAATTATGTCAAACTCTTTTTTATACATAGTTGCAACTTTGAATTGGTATAGATATTCATAATCATCAATTGTCACTTGCAAGTCCTTAATTTCATATTGTTTTTTGGGGAAAATATCTTCCTTTTCAATTATATTTGGCTCCTGAATTAATAATTGATTTATCAATTTGATATTAATGTATTTTTCCTTATGGTACATGCTAATAACGATGCTAATCTCTTTTCTTTGAATACTCCTCTTTAGTGTCATTAATACGTAACATAGAATATCAAGATCTTCATAAGAAAATATTCTTTCCTTCATTTTATTGGAATCCATTTTAGCTTTCGTTGATATTTTATTATAAATAATATCTTGTTATGAAGCTTATATACTCCTTTATTTACGTCCAATCGATCCTTTTTACTTCAAAACTCTCTTTTTTTAACACTCTTCTTACCTTTCAACTTGTATAATTCCCCTATATATATAAAAGGTATTAATGACTTAGTTCACTTTAACTTCTTTCTTTTATATTTTTAATCTTCCATTTTTAATTTTTCCCTTAGGTATAGTTGATACTTTTAAAATTAATTTATTCTAATCCAACTTCTTATGCTTGTATATAGGTTAATATAACATATGACTTCCCAATTAACTTGTTAAACCTTCTTGATTTAACCCTTCAACACAATTTAAGAAATTGGTGATGAGATGTGACCATAAGGAATGGTACAGACATGCACGCTAAAGGATATATGAATCGGATCATTGACAATGCCCAAATAAATTTTTATCCCAATGTACAAACATTAATTCAATGTGTTGTCGTAGTTGTACGGAAAGATATGTATGATTTTTAATTAAAATCATTGTATGGTGCTTTGGCAGCGGAAAGGTACAGATGTAGCAGATGAATTATCTGTACGTCAAACAAACATGATGGTAACCATACGGAAGTTGCGACTGTATGAAAAAATTGCAGCTGGTACAACTGAAAATGGTGATTATATTGTACGAACGACAATATGGTACGGTACTTTAATTTTTATTTTCCAATTACACTGTAATTATAATTGGCGATTTTACAGTCAAGCAAGGCTTTGGAATTAATTTTAATGAATATATGGATTACAGTGGAAATGGAACAAATGAGAGTTGTACGGAAATCGAGTTGTACGAATTGCAATTCCAATGCTTCAGTTTCGATTTTCTCCTTGGATTTTTACAAACATGCTTGACTTGGGTATTCTTGTTGGATTATATATATATATATATATATATATTTTTTTTCAAATTTGTAATGAACAATTTTTTTTTGTGTGTTTTTTCCATTTTTTTTTTTAGTAAATATCAGTATGATAGCACCAATGAACAAATTTCTTCTTCAACCTCGCAATAGAATTACTTTCTTTTCTTCGACAAATTTTTTTGATATATTTTTCTTCATAGCGAAATATTTTAGATTTCAATTTTTCTTCAATACTTCAATTTGCAGCGAAGTTTTTTTTTTTTTTTGTCTCAACCAAAATATAAACAATGAGTTGCCAAGGGCCAATATGTGGTCAAAGGCCCTGAGAAATTAGAGAAATTATTGTGACCAAAGGCCTGTAATGATGTTGCCTCAGGAAAAAACAATTGACCAAAGGTCAAGTGTCCAAGTGCCATGATCATAAATGAAGCTCTGATACCACTATGGTGAACTAACCTGGCTCACGAGTTAATAATCCAAAATATTTGAATATAAAGATATCCATATAGGACAATAATAAATTATATATTGAATAATAAATGTATAATGATATTAGATTGATATGAGATTATATTACAATGAGGATGAGGGATTGTATATATATCCACGCAAGGGTGCCCTTTCATAAGAGACATGACCTTTCATATGACATGTCTCTTCATAATTAATTATTATTTATTTATATTTACATATTTACATATATTTATGTTTGTTACATTGTCATCTAAAGAATTTAATAAAGAAAATATTAAGTATTGGAAGAGAGAAATTCCTCATCTGACTTGTGAACTGTAAAATATCTACCTCCAAACTTTTTCAATGCACAAGAACACTACCTCATACACCTATTTGGGGAGATTGAAATATGTGGACCCATAAACACAAGGTCAATGTGTTTGGTGGAGAGGCACTTGAAGGCATTGCAGGATTTTGTTAGACAAAGATGATGTCCATAGGGCTCAAAGGTTGAAGGCTATATGGTATATAGTCCACGATGTATTTGAGATTTACCCCAAGTCACTACTACATATGACCAAATTTGCCACGGTTTTTCGTTACTATTGCCACACATATCTGTTGCACTTTCCATGAAGGAAAACAATAATTTTTGTGGAAATTTTTACGTTGTTATATCCACGACTAAGATTATTCGTGGACACAACGATGAAATCAGGCCGCCATGTGTCATCATCCTAAATATTTTATGTTCAAATTTTGTGTTCACATCGTCGTGATTATGACAAACTATCGTCAGTAGACCGACGAACATACGTCGTAAAGATGGAATCCCATAGCGAATATTCAACTTCTTTCCACGAACATTCGTCGCTATAGGGACACAAGTTCGTGRAAAGAAGAAGAGATGTACACCTTATTGCAACGAACATGCGTCGCTATAGAGACGACAATRCGTGGCAATAGCGAAAAATTACCGTGGCAGAGTAGAAAACCCACCACTGGCTTGCGACACAGATGCCATACTTGCGACGAACATACATTGCTATAGCGATGACTTCTGTAGTTTAAAAAAAAAAWTTGATATTTTTCTAGTCTCCGAAAAACAATGATATGCTATAGAAGCCTTACAATGATATGCTACAGAAGTTCCCATATTCATGATACATAGATGTTGGACACACCGACTACACTGAGAGGGGGGGTGAACAATGTAGGGCTCTTTTTCCCAAAACTTCCCTCTTACACAAAACTCATTAGTTAGCAATCACCATTTACTCATTACTTATTGTTGTCATTTAAAACTAGTTAAATGTGAACATATATCAGAAACATATATCATCAATATATCATCAACAAATCATCACCACAAGTAACATAAAGAACATAAGATGTATGTACAATTTTATTTTTATTACGAACTACAATCCTTGGGTTATCAACAACAGTTGAATAGAGTACAACTCTACAAGAGCACCAACTCTATAATGCAAGAATCAACTTACACCCTCAGCACCAAATGAGATGAGGAAACAATCCTCAACACATATCAATCTATCAACAGGTACGCGACCTGTCGGTAGTGCAACATGCGTATGTACGCGCCCTATCAGTAGTACAACTCGTGTATGTACGCGACCAGTGTGTACTACAACCTGCGTATCACATCTGAGCAACTAGGGTTTTCTTTTCATCACACACTCTGATCTTCTACAACCTTTAATAACATTCTCTTCTATTTATTATTGTCCAATCTGACCCATAACCAATCATAACACATCCAAGTTGTCCAACAACTTACTCATTCTCCTCAACCATACAATATGAATGCTACTCAATCATGTATAAGAAAACATCATACTATAACAATCATATCAGTATTGAATCACAAGAGTGTTTCTCACTCCATCAACCAACACAAACTAAATCACAACATCCATACCAATTATTCATTAAGCATTCACCACACAACAATCAAGGGTATCCATCAAGACAACACTGTAACCATACCAGAGCCTCAATTGCAGATCTGAGCCCATATAATGAAGATCTGGAACCTGCTTCAGTCTTCAAGAGTCTGTCATCAGCTCAACCACATGTCTTCATGACTTCATCCACTGTATGTGCCTTGTCCTTATTCAACCCACGTATGTACGAGCCCTGGCTCACTACAACCCACATATACCTCAGAAACTAGGGTTTCTGAACTTCTGAGACTTTTTTCGTCATGATCTCTAACTTGCTGAAACTTTGATGCATCCATGAGATCCTCCAGATCATCTCTCTCTCGGAATAGATATTCAATACATGCTCAAGAGATGCTCTTCACAAGAGACCCTTGCCTCTTATTTATACTCTCCAAGTAGCTTCCTTAAAATCATATTCTAGTTCACTTAACCCACTTCTAGGTCACTTAACCTATTTCTAGGTCACTTAACCCATTTCTAGGTCACTTAACCTATTTTTCTCATTTTTAGGGTTAACCACTTTCCATAATTAAAAAGTTCTCCTTTTAAATATTCCTCCTTGACTTTGTCACTTTTCTTTATCATTTAAATAATAATTTCATCTTTGCAAGATCTTTGACTTCTTTGACCTTTTGGGGCTTCAAGCCTACATATGAGGGTCCATCATCTTTGTAGGGCCATAACTCTCAAACCATGAGGAGTTATGTGACATTCTACATACCACCGGAAATGGCATGACAAACACTATCCATCTAGGATAGTTTCACCAACATCTTCACTAATCTTCATCTCATTATTCCACATATAAGCATGGGTTCTCCAACCATACTTCTAGGATAAGTCAACCGTAAAGCGTCTTCCCATGAGGGATTTCACCATAAGGGGACAACTTTGGAGTTCATACATTTKTGCACCTTATCAACCATGATAAGACAATAATGATTCATCTTTACATCAATCCARCAATGAATCATATACCATTGAAACCACATCGATCCATCTTCATCTAAGCACCATGTATCAATGACAACTCATTGATCCATTTTCATCTAAGAATCATGTATCAATGCCAACTCATTGATCCATATTCATCAATATACTATGATAAGACATGTATACATCAARCCTTTGACCTTTGACATCATTCAATCATCCTTTGGCATCAATCAATTCCTTGACATCAATCCTTTGACATCAATCAATCAATCATCCTTTGGCATCAATCAATTCCTTGACATCAATACTTTGACATCAATCAATCAATCATCCTTTGGCATCAATAAATCCCTTGACATCAATCCTTTGACATCAATTAATTAAACCTTTGGTATCAATGACAACATGATCCAACAATCTCCCCCTTTGGCATTCATGGCAATACCAACATTGATGTCAACACCAATCATTGATGTCAACATGTAGACAAGGCATGCTCTACATCAATTGTCATCAATCACATCAATGTGATTATATCTTCCCGTTTGACATCAATGGAAAAGGGTCATTCTCCCCTTGGGGCTACTCCCCCTGCTTGAACTCTCCTTGGGGATGTTCCCCCTGTCAGAATGCCTTTGATCTTCCTATGAATAATATCTCCCATTTTTGAACAATGGATATCACTCTGATGTAATGTTGAATATACATTTCTCATGCTCCTCCTGTGACCATTTCTCCCCCTGGAATTATGCCTCTATGCTCTTTCTCCAAATATAGGCTCTTTCCTGCTAGAATCATGGGAAGAAGACTGACCCCCCTATGGGTATGTATCCCCCTATCTTCTCTGCAATATGAACAATATGCTACCACTGCAATATGCTTCTACTGCAAATGCTACTGCTCAACTATATCATAGAACAACCACACTTTCTATGACGATCCTTGGACTTGTCCATGCATCAAAACTCGTGCCATATCACAAAACAAAAGATATGTCAACAATGAAATAGATAATCATGAATAAAACATCAACCAAGTACATCATGTACCAAAATGTGTGCCCACCATGCACAACATCCATGTACATTAGCCATGTACATCAACACCATACAATGTGCCATAAGATATCGTCAATGGAGTGTATGAACCATATGCCTCTATCAACATGTCAACCATGTGCATCTACCAATATGCCAACCATGTGAATCTACCAACATGCCAAACAAGTGTCATATCACTCATGATATGTATCCACCATGAACCAAGTGCCATAATCATGTATCTTAATCAATCAAGTGTCTCAACTATATCATCCAATACCTTATGTACCAAAGTATGTGCTAATCAAGTAATACCAATGGTGTACTTTTAGCTAAGTACTATCATCCAAACATATACCATCTATGAGTGTACCAAACATGTACATCAACATGTATCACCACTTTTACCAAGCAAGTACATCAACCATGCACCAATACCACAACAAGATGAATCCTCATACATATATGCCAAATCCATAAAACATGTGCCAATCAAACTGCTAGTAGGTGCCTCTACCAATGTACTAAAAGTGTACCAATCATGCATCAACTATAGATCAAACTCATCAATGATGTACAACATGATCACCTCATCAACTCACCAACTACATGTTCTAAAATGCAGTCGAACCAAATGCCAAATGCATGTATCAATATATATCACATAACCAAGGTACCATAACTTCATTGTCATAACCATCATTGTTCTTCAACAGAAAATGCCTCAATCCATACTCATGGGTTAGTGCCATGCATCCAAGATAGCCTTTCATTATATATATCATCACCATACACAATCCAATATGTAATCATGAAAACCTGAAATAAACAATGTAAGAACCTGCAACAAACTATGTCAGACCCTACACCACAGAGTTATACCATCACATCAAGCTGCAACCCATGTGCATAGCCTTTTTCCAAAGGCTTTATATACGCAACCTGTTGCACAGATAGCTCATGTATGTACGCGACCTATTCAAGGTCATCCTGTGTATGTACGTGATTGTTACCACTGTCACCCGCGTATGCTTCAGTAGATAACACACTTGATATTCCCTTAATGATTCTATTCTGCTCTAGTTGTTCAGTCTTCTTCACCCACTTCTGAAGGTGTCCCTACTTCTCAGAACTTGAGCTCTAAGCTTCCATCTTTTCAAAGATGTTTCCCTTCCTTACTTCATTCCTTATTCTAGTCATGCTATATGAAGTCCTCATCATGGACTTTCTTTTTTTGTTTTATCAATCCTGGGATTTGTGGCCAAATCCACTACAGCTGTAGCATCTCAGGCTATGACAATGAAAAACAATGTGTCCTACTTGATCACATCTCCAACACCTTATGGTGTTATGAAATCTTCCATTATTTCTCCTTACATAAGATCTGCATTCCAAATATTTGTGACCATATTCATTACATGAATAACATTGACCATGAAAAATACTTTCATACCTTTGCTTTGGTGTTCATCTTCTTTGAGGTGTAAAGATGTCTTCTTGATGTCTTCCTTGCTTTTTTATTTTGAAATTTTCCTTGCCTTGTGTAGATGGTTGACTTGCAACATTGTTTGCATCCTTTGAGAGTAAGGGACTTACCACATGCTTCTTTGAGGTGCTTTCTTCAGCATGTGTAGCTTCTCTCTTGTATCCAAGACCTGATTTATCATTTGGTGATCTTTGACTTTCCAAGATTTCATTCAAGATTTGTGAGCTATTCAAGAATTTGTTTGACTTCTCTACTTTCTTTATAATATCAACAACTTCAGCTTCTAACTTATGACATGACTCTTCCTTTTCATTTATTTGATTCCTCAATAGTTCCTCTACCCTTTTGGCTTCTTTGATTTGGGTCTTGAGATGGACAATAATTTCAAAACTTTTGCTAATCTCATCATCTACCTTCTTATCTTCTTTTTCATTCTTTAGTCTTGTGATCTCTTCTTCCTTTTCATCTAATTGAGTCTTATTACTCTCTTTTTGTTCCTTGAGCATTTCCTTTAACTTCAAGATGTGCTTTTTACTCTTCTTAAGAAAATTTTTAGTGTTATCCGAAAGATAGCTATAGTCTATATAATAGTGGTCATTGCTATATTCATATAGACCTCTTTCAAATTTCTCTTTAAGCTCCGATAGTTTTTCTTCTACTTCTTCCATGGGATAACAATCAAATGATTCTATACAAACTATTTCTAGATTTTCTTCTTCACTTGTAGAGAAATATTCAACATCATCACATTTTGAATTATTGCAATCAAGGGTTTGTGAAGATTCTTTACCTTCATTTGAAATGTCTTCAAGATCTTCCCTTTTTCCAACATCATCACATGATTCTTTGTCTTCATTTGAAATGTATTCAATATCATCCTTTTTGCCAACATCATCACATGATTCTTTGCCTTCATTGATCTTGATGGAGTTGTATTCAATATCTTCCTTCTTGCTTTGGTATGTCTCCTCTAGCTTTAGCCATAGATCCTTGGTGGAAGTGCATTGTCCCATGCTCTCTTTGACAGGTCTTGAGAGTCCACTAAGAATGGTCTTGAGAGGCAATGCATCATTCTTCTTTCCTTCCCTTTGAGCTGCAAACTTTTACTTGTACTTCTTCAAGGAAACTGATCCAACAATGGCTGCCTTCCAAATACCCGCTCCCATTTCCTTCAAATGTACTCCCATATATATTCTCCAAGTAGAATATTTTTCCTCATCAAGGATTGGAAATTCATCATCCATTTGTGTGTCTATGTATATCCTCCAAGATTGTTAAGGATTATAGTGAAGGCCTTCTCTGAAACCAATTGTTGGACACACCGACTACACTTAGAGGGGGGTGAACAGTGTAGGGATATTTTTCCCAAAACTTCCCTCTTACACATAAATCATTAGTTAGCAATAACCATTTACTCATTACTTATTGTTGTCATTTATAACTAGTTAAATGTGAACATATATCAGCAATATATCATCAACAAATCATCACCACAAGGAACACAAAGAACACAAGATGTATGTACAATTTATTTTTATTACGGAATACAATCCTTGGGTTATCGACAACAACTGAATAGAGTACAACTCTATAAGAGCACCAACTCTGTAATGTAAGACTCAACTTACACCCTCAACACCAACTAATATGAGGCAACAATCCTCAATAGATATCAATCTGTCAACAGGTACGCGACCTGTCGGCAGTGTAGCACACGTATGTACGTGCCCTACCAGCAGTACAACTCGTGTATGTATGCGACCAGTCTATACTACAACCTGTGTATCACATCTAAACAACTAAGGTTTTCTTTTCATCACACACTCAGATCTTCTATAACCTTTAATCACATTCTCTTTTGTTTCTTGTTGTCCAATCTGACCCATAACCAATCACAACACATCCAAGCTCTCCAACAACTTACTCATTCTCCTCAACCATACAAAATGAATGCTACTCAATCATGTATAAGCAAACAACATAATATAGCAATCATATTAGTGTTGAATCACAAGATTTTTGTTCACTCCATCAACCAACACAAACCAAATCACAACAACCATACCAAAAATTCCTTAAGCATTCACCACACAACAAGCAAGGGTATCCATCAAGACAACAATGTAACCATACCATAGTCTCAGTGGAAGATCTGAGCCCATAGAATGAAGATCTGGAACCTGCTTCAGTATTCAAGAGTCTGTCATCAGCTCAACCACAAGTCTTCATGACTTCATCCACTGTATGCACCCTGTCCTCATTCAGCTTGCGTATGTACGCACCCTGGCTCACTACAATCTGTGTATACCTCATAAACTAGGGTTTCTGAACTTTTGATACTTTTGTCATCATGATCTCTGACTTGCCTAAACCTTGAT
>JASDQU010588365.1:0-21338 GCA_032191745.1 Picea mariana
CTATCAAAAGAAGCATCTAGAGGAAGATCCTTCTAGAAGCGGAAGCTTCTATTAGGTCTTCTTACATTCGACTTATTCTGTTTTATTGCAAGGCCTTACTAATATTGACCTTTATTACATCCGAATATATTTTTCTACCTATGTGTGGGTTAGGACCTTAACAGAGTGGTTGACAGAGTGGTTGAATCATGGGTGGAACTTTTGAAACAATGAAATGAAAAACCATGGCTTGACCATGGAATGGAACTTCCTTTGAAATTAGGTTAATAATTATTAAATGTATGGAGAATGACATGGTTTGTAGTTTACTTGGTTCATAAAGTAGAGTGAATGAGTTGAACATTTAAAAAAAAAAACGCATACATCAATTTGGTGTCTCCGTCGGGTGTGACCTTAAAAATATATTATTATTATTATTATTATTATTATTATTATTATTATGTATATTAGTATTAAATGGATGCAATTTAAGTGGTTGCAAGGAAAATTTGTTACACTCTTCATCTAAGTTAAAATCTCAATTTGTTATATGTTTTCTTTTAATGAGTTAATTGTTAATGAGCTATATATGATTTATTTATAAGTTGTTAATATTTAGTGTTTATCTTGGGTATCATATTCATAATGAGGGAACTATTTAGGGTTTATCTTAGGTACCATCCTTGGAATGAGGACACTATCTGTGGTTTACCCTGGGTACCATCAGAATGAGGGGAAGTGACTTAGGTACCATCTTTGGAATGAGAGAAAGTGTCCAATCAATTGCCATAGAAATATATTACTTGGAAAAAAAATCCTGTAAGTATTTTGAAATTCATGTATGTAAGTATTATCTACCTTTGTTGCAACATTGAATACCATTCAACTAACATCATATACCATTTGTAAAATGCAAAAAAATACCATAAAGTTTTATTTAAAAAAATTGTATATATTTCTTACTCTTTGCTACTTAAAAATGATTTGTTAATGGATTGTGGTTAAGTTACAGGTTGATGGAATAGGTTGGGTACTAAGTGATGGAACTTGTGTAGACTCTTGTTCAAAACCTCTTGAATAGGTGCATAGGCTAAATGCAAATGTTAAATGGATTATATAGAATAGGGATAGGTGTAAAAAGCATTTTGGTTAAAAAAAAGAAAGTCAATGAAGATATGGATGAAGAGAAATCTTTAGAAAAATACTTCGAATATATAATATCTCCAAGGTAGAGGTAATAACTAAGATAGAGGTTGGCCTTTGTCCAGATGGCTTCAATATCCAATCATGTCCTGAAACTCAGGGTTCAAGCAATACAGCAAACGTTTTGAACAAATTGGATGCCTAAGGACTAAAAGCTTTCTTTTCCCAACAATCCAACTAATTTTAGCTTATAAAACATGTTATCGTTAATGAATCATCAGTATTCTCATGGCTGCGAAAAAAATGCTATGACTAGCATCTTCTCCCAAAATTGAAAATACAGGTTTGACTCCGAAATCGGAGCTCCTTCCTTCCTGTGCAATCGCCTGGGTAGCATAATCCATGGGAACGAAAATGAGAAGGGAACGATATTCTACTTCTGGATAAGCTGCTTTTTAATTCCAATATTTGTATTGAGAGATGAAGATACTAAAAGCAAGCCATAGTCATCAAGATCAAGATCATATAGATGACATTTTGAATATAGATGACATTTTGAAAAGGTCACTTTTTATTTATTTTTTAATTGAAATGACTAAAAATATTTTGTTGAAATTACTATTTGTTGTTGTTTAAATTTGTATTTTTGAATGTATAAATGGATTTAATACTCTGAAACATCCTAAGGGAATTAGGACTATACAGACTTAATTCGTCAGATATGGAGTTTCAATAATTTTTGACAAATCTCTCGGGACTACCAGCTTTGAAAATAAAATAGCGGAGCTATGAACAAAATTAGAATTCATCTGGTGTTATCATGTAGTAGTTTATCATATTAGTTTTACACATCCCTAGTTCGAATCTAGGTAGCACCATTTGTTTTTTCTAAAACCAGTATAGACACATCTTAACTCCCGTAAGCGTCGAGAGGAATCAAATCTTTGGAAGTAAAAGCCCTTTTTCCTTAACTCTTTTACCCTTCCTTCTAATACTAATACTAATACTAAACTGTAAAATAAACCTCTCAATTCAATAAAACAATAACTGAAATTTACCAACAAAAATTGATATAGATTTAATAACCCAGGTTGCTTTGACAGAATTTATAACGAAAATTTAACAAACTCTCACACAGAGGTTGCTTTTACATAATTTATAACGGGGATTTACCAAACTCACATAGGTTGCTTTTACATAATTTATAACGGGGATTTACCAAACTCTCACACAGTTCTACTTCAAAAAAAATTCAAAGGACAAGTGTAATATATGGATATATGTCAGTAGATTAAATTAACAAAATATCAAAAATATAAGTGATTGTAATATATTGATACATGTCGGTAAATTAAATTAACAAAGTATCAAGTATCAAAATATAAATGATTAGAAGTTAGTAGATTAAATTAACAAAGTATCAAGTATCAAAACATAAAGATAAGTGAGATATAAATATAAGTGATCAGAAGATATTGAGTTAAGATGGATTCACAATCGTATTGCAATTGATTGGATTGATTAAAAACAATCTTGAATGGTGTGAAACAGAATTTTAAGAAAACAGTCGTATTGTCAAACAAAATTATAAAAACCAATCAAACATGGTATCAAATAAAATTGTTTCAGATTTCAATAAAACAATGGTGTCAAACAAAAATACCTTAGATTCTTTTTTTTCAAATAATTGAAATGATTTTTTTTTTTATAATATTATTTTTTAATTAAAAATTTGTGAATAATTATAATTTAGTTTACATTATATTTTATTCTTTTACAACTTATTATTTTGGGCTTGATTTGGTTGATGGTGTTGTGTTTTAGATTTTCACTTCTATTATATTTATTAAAAATATTTATTTTTATAAAATTATTTTTATAATTAAAAAGTTGTGAATAATTATAATTTAATTTACATTATATTTTATTCTTTTACAACTTATTATTTTGGGCTTAATTTGGTTGAGGGTGTTGTGTTTTGGATTTTCACTTCTATTATATTCATTAAAAATATTAAAGTTACAAATTGTTTTAATTATCTCATTATTAAAGTGTTGCCTTCATATCATGCTTTAATTTGACTCTAAACTAATGTTTACAATATTAATGTAGACTTAAATATAAAGATGGAATCTATAATTAAATATAGAGATGAACTTTACAAAGAATTAGGAAAGATGATAATCCTAAGCGTAAAGATGGAATCTATAACTAAATATAGAGATGAACTTTACAAAGAATTAAAGAGATGATAATCCTAAGTGCAAAGATAGGATTTGAGAAAATGCCAAGATGAGATTATAAAGAAATGAGATCTAAACTGTGATAGAAATGAAGTTTCAATACCAACTAATATAAACATAAAACATGTGTGAGAGAAATAGCTCTATTTTTGTGTTAGTTTCTCAAATCCCAAGACGATATTATAAAGAAGTGAGATTTAAACTTCGATAGAAATGAAGTTTCAATACCAATGTACATACAATATTATATTAGTTTTATCTTGTAATGTTTTTATTTTGGATTTTTCAGTTTATTCTTTTTTACAGTCAGAGGTGACTTTGTGAGCCAGCTTGACTAGAGGAGTAAAATGAAGTTAATAATGAGCTTGGGAAATTTGAAGGAGTTATATGGAAGTCAGGCTAGTCCATTAGCCATCTATTATTATGAGGATTATTGTTTCATGGTCTGCTCTTGGTTTGAGGCATTCCAATGATTTCTGTAATTTTGGGTTATTATTAAGCATATTTTAATTATACACTAAAGATATTATTTGGATCATATGATCTCTAAATACCTTGTGTAATAGTTTGTTGAAAATGAGACAAAAAGATCTAAATGATGGGATGACAAGAAAGGGATTTTCAGGTCCGAAATGTCTTAAAATCCAATTAAGCACTTTTAGGCATCAAAAAATGGACTTAATTAATTATTTAATGTCATGGGAAAATAAAAGTAGCCTATCAAAAGTGACATTAAGTAATTAATAAAAAATGGGTATTTTGAGTTACTTAAAGTTTATAAAGTGACTTTACTTGATTAAAATGTTAAAATGGTCAACAATAAAATCAAAGTAGAATGATGGATATCCTCTATCATTATGCAATATGTTATTTTCTAAAAACGAATTTGAGAGAAATCTTGTAGCTAGTGGCTTTGGCTTTTGGGAAGAAAAACCTTAGAGACAAAAAGATTGGTTTAGATGGTGAGACCATCCACTCCATCTAGAAGATAAAATATGCTTCATTTGTGACATATTTTTTCTTTGGTGATTGAGTTTTTCTTATTATGACTACCCCAGGAAACTAGTTAGTACTCTCCATTCCATCTGAACTGAAAATCACTTTATTAATCCAAATTGCTCGAGTTTCTGCTTAGTAGCGGATTATTTTGTTGAAAGAGTTAATTTCTACCTACCACTTGTGCTTCCACGCTTTCCAGACAATTTCATTACCAACACTCCAGCCCCTTCGAGAATTTTTTGGATCTTCGAGATCCTTCCAAGACCTCTATAAATAAAAGCAGATGTAAACATTTTAATATCAAGCAAAGATCAGCTCCTCTTATTATTCTTCTATGTTATTGTTATTTTTCTGTGTTCCTTTGTTTCTGCACGATCGAGTTGGCTTGTGAGACAGACAAATATTTCTTGGTTGAATCGAGTTGATGGTCAAAGGGGGCGATTTATTCATGTGATGGGAAAGTTTATGAAAAGAGGGGTCGAGACCTTGCTATAAGGAGGTCATATTTTTATGTTGGGTCGAATTTATCTATGCTGAGATGGATTTACTTTCCTTAAGGCCGATTTTTATCATCAAGGGCCTAGTTTTATCCATTCATGGTCGATTTCTAGTGTGTAAACGCACCATCTTCATCACTGGGGTCTGAATATTATTGATGGGTCGTTTTTACTTAATGCTGAGTCGTTTTCATTTGTTGAACATCGTAGAACTCAATGGATGGGTTGCATTCTATATCTGGTCCACCTAAGTTTAATGTGTGGGAGATCGAGCTATATTTGTAGGTCGAGTTTTTCCAATCCTGGGCATTGTTTATCTCTCATCCCACAGCTGTAATAAATTGTTTCTACATAGCTTTTTTATATTCTATGTGTCTGTTGTATGTGGCAGTCCTGTATCTGTTGGCATTTTGGAAAAGTCCATTCTAGCACTTCAACTATCCACAACACATACTACCCATTGCCATTACAGATCTTGGTCATTACTATACAAGAGATCAACATATTAATGGAATAACATTTGTGATGTGCTATCTATGTTTGCAAAGGTGTATTGAATCTTTTGTTGTTATGATCTATTTGCATTATCCATTTCTCTTTGGAAAATTTATATATATATGAATTCTATTATCCCTCAAAAAGACACAGTAAAATACAAACCCGAAAAGAGAGAGTGACACCGAGGGTTTTGAAGGGTTAATCAAGCTGTTTGACAAAAACAATTAAGCAAAATCACTAAGCCTTATAATAGTACTTAACAAATTAAATAATTTTTTATAAATCGATTATTACAATCCTATAATTGAAAATCAAAGTTTATGTAAGAAAAATAACTGCATATTAAAACTACATTTATTTATCTACATAATATAAGTTTATTATAGAATTGGAAATCCAAATTTCACTAAGCCTTACAATATTCCTTAACAAATTAAATATTTTTTTTGTAAGTAGAATATTACGATCCTATAATTAAAAATCAAAACTTATGTAAGAAAAAGAAATGTGTATTGAAACTATATTTATTTATATAATATAAGTTTATTATAAAATTGAAAATCCAAATTTAACTTATGCCTTAGCCACTATCTTATTTTTATGCCTTATCCACTATGTTATTTTTATGCTTAATCCTCTTGTAAAATTAAGTTATCAGATTTACTATTTTGATATCGATATCGTAAATCATGGTTTTATCTTTGAAATTTACCTTCTCCCTACCATGCGCCTTAGTGAGATATGCATTGATATTTTTGAGTTTCCTGTTGTTAGAGGCTTATCTTATTGAGGGAGTTACCTGGATTATTTTTGGAATTTTACTTTCCTTAAAAAAATTGGACCTGCCTTGGGATGTTTTGAGCTGTTTCTTTATCTCATTCATACATTTTATCTTGGAAATTTGTGGTTTCAAGGTGTTTCAACCCATTAACAGTTAGAGAAAGGGTTCAATTTATTGTATTGTAACAATGAGAAAAAAAGTGTGAATTTATTGTGAGATTTTGAGTTTCTTTGCTTGTGCTGCTTCTTTTTTTAATAAACATTGAGATTGATAGCTAGCATGAAGTATTTAAACTTCTCATGAAAGAATTGCTATATTTTTTTTTCCTCACTCTTTTCTTATTCTTTGTTTTATATATATTGTATTATTCCTCTATATATTGTATAGTAACAGCTACACAAAAAAAATTGAATTTATTGTGAGATTTTTAGCTTTTTTGATTGTGCTTTCTCTTTTTTCTTTACTTCTTCTTTTAATAGAGATTGAGATTGATAGCTAGTATCAAGTATCTGTGGTAGTGAATAGTTTTGTTGAATTGTGAGTAATGTTGTCCCATTCAATAGAGTTTATTTGTATTTTGGAGTATTCTGTTCAAACTTGTCAAAACTTTGTTCTTTCTATAATTTTTTTTAATAAATATACAAGATTTAATTGACAACTATTACAAAATTTTTATGTGTTAAATTTCTATTTTCTCAGATTTTCAATTGTTATTAATCTCATTCTTGATAGGAATTGAGTAAATAAATCATGGATTAAAATATCTTGTTTTTAACATTTTAAATAAATTATCAAATAAAATTATAAATTTTGCATCTTAAACATTACACATGTTAAACACATTATAACAAGTTAATTTTTATTTCATCTTAAAAAACGACTTCCACTTTTTTCGCTTCCCTGTATTGAAATCATAAAAAAAAAACACTCATAAAACATAATAAAAAAAACAAATACATAAAAGCAGACTTTAAATTCCTAAAAACAGTGATAATTAGCTGTTGCATTTTCCATTTAGGAAAACATATTTTTATTATTATTGAATTGGGCTAAGTGACCAACTTCATATTAATTTTTGCATTCTAATTTGAGCCATTTTTTAATGGTGATTTTTTCAAAGCATAATTGCGTTAGGTTTTGTCATTTCAGTCGGTCATAAGTAAATATTGCATTGCATCGTTTTTGTGCATTTTTCAGTGCCTGAATCATTTATTATTTATTTATTTTTTGGCATTTTATGAGTTGGTTTGTTTAAAGCAATAAGTTCTAATTTTAATTTATGTTTTACTAAATATTTATTACATCATAGTTTGACTAGTAAAGTTATTTAAGAATTCTCTTGTGGTTAACCAACACTAAGCCAAAAAAAAACAAAAAAAAATAAAAAAAAATAATGACGATTTAGTATTTTCAATTCCAAAATGGTTTGACTAGTAAAGTTATCTAGAAATTCTCCCTTGTGGTTAACAAACACTGAGCCAAAAAGAAATAATAAGTGAGTGTAGTATTTCCAATAACCTTGGAATTGGAAAGTTTAAAGTGAACAAAAATACAAAGTTATTAAATAAGCTTAATTTTTTAATACAATACTTCTCAAAAAAATAAATTAATGATAACAATAACAAGTAAAATACTTGTAACATAGTTTTTTAATCTGAAACAAATTTTGGTTAATTATTAATAATAATGAATATTTAAAATTAAACTAAAACCCCTCAAATCCATTATGTCTCATCATGTTATCCATGCATAAAAGAATATTTACAGTTTTTATTGGTCCAAGGATATCGTCTATCCAACGAACAAATTTCTACTGCTCCAAGAGTACTCCCTTTTTGACAAAATATCACCTCCCTTTCTCACAAAATATCTAAGAGTGTTCGAGCTTATTGTTGTCGGTAGTGAATCGCCAGWTACTCTAACGTTCGTAAAGACAATGCTATGACTAKTAACTTCTCCCAAACCTGAAGGTACAGGTAAGCCTCTGAAATATGAGCTCCTTTCTTCCTGTTCAATTACTTGGGAAGCAGAGTTCATGGGAATGAAAATGAAAATGAGAAAGAGAAAGGAACTGTATTCTATTTCTGGGAATATAAAATGAAAAGGGCAGTAGAGTTCATGGGAATAAAAATGAGGAAAAAAAAAAAAAAAAAGTATATTCTACTTTTGGATAAGTTTCTCTTTAATTCCAACTTTTGTAATAAGAGACTAAGATACCGAAAATTCTAATATTTGTATTAAGAGATGAACATATTTGATTGAATTTATAATTTTGAAAATTAAAACAAAGCTTTAAAAGTGGTGCACTAACTTGCAAAAACTTCAAGGTCGTGCACTAACCAAAAACTAATCATAAATCATTGGAGATTACATAGATGCCATTTTGAAAATAGAATAGTTGAGCCATGATCCAGTATTAAGAGATGAAGATACTTAAAGCCAACTATAGTCATCAGGGGATCAGAAACATGACATTTTGAAAATACAATAGTTGAGTCATCATCAAAATTAAAATTCATCAAAACAATAATAGCCTCAACCACGTCCTATGCCTAGTTGTCCTTGTCCTCCTCTGTGTCCACCACTTCCTTGATAACCTCCATGGCCTCAACCTCTGTATCCATTACCATTCCCTTGGTCGACATCCTGGTCGATTGTCTATGTGTGATAGACTGCATGAATGTTCATTTTATTTTTTCTATTTAACCGACATTCCTGTGTAGAGTGGTTTTTTCCCGCACAAATATGGCACCATTTTGGTCGAGTGTTCCTTAAGTTATGTGGGCAGTATCTTGTTGTGTGATTTGTTACACCATATATGTCACAGAATGTTTCGATTTGAATATGTTGGACTGCTGGATCCAATGCAGCATTGAATTTACAGTAGTCTTTTGTATGTAACTCACTAGAGCAAATGGTGCACCAAAGTTCATTTCGTGAAATTAACATTTTTTTTTATGGATTGTTGTGGTTCTGCGAGTTTTTATCCTAATATCTTCTCGATTACGGATGAAGTTTATGCTCCTTCATCATCCATCTTCATGTGATGATATTTTTTCAATGATTCCTTGCACCACTGGATGTCATAATGGTGCTCGAATGTTTTGTAACAGTCTTGCCACATATCATTGTACAAGTAATCATTCTTCTATTACATAAGGGATTTGACTTAGTAGATCTTTGAATATTTCATCATACTCATGGACGCTTTCTCTTGGAATTTGTTTGATCTCTTTCAGTTTTTTATCATCCAAGTGGCTTACATATTGCGTTTTAAAGAATATGAGGAAACTCTATTGTATCTCTGCATTTGATCATTGTTGATTTTATATGAAGTTCATGAACCAAGGGAGGGCTCTGGCTTAAAGTGCAGCACCAAATTGTGTCATTTGTTTATCTTCATCGATAATATCAATTGCATCCCAAAATATCTCAAAAATGAACCAATATCATTTAGGGTCTTCATCACCTTCATAAATGGGGATAGGGATGAGGTGCATTGTGTCTTTCTTAGTTTTTTTCAAAACTAGAACTATTGCAATATTTTGATTTGAAGTCGGCTGGGAAGTTGATACAATCTTACTTCGTGGAGTCAGAATGTGAGTATTCGACTTGACTAATATGATCTATCATTGATCTTCAATTGTATTGTATTCTATTTCTAATTGTGTTTTCTCTCTGATTGGGATATATGATTTATCTAACAACCTTTATCTATATATTCTACGAATCATAATCTCAAAGGTTGTGTCAATTCATTTTCACTACCTATTGATTTAGAATCTTCAAGTAAATTTGATAGTGGGGAGGAGTCGGTAAGATATTTTATGTGGAGGAATATATCCTCTGGCCGATTTTGAATATTCTCTTATGTTTTGAATAAAATTGTGTCTCTTATGTGACCATCATTATCAATTTGGTACCACACCTTCGGGGATTGAGTATCCACATGAAGTCTCTAATGGAGGAAGTTTATAATGCGTGGGCTAGGGATTCTTGCAAAATAATTTCAAATATTGGGTCCCAAGTCATCAATTTCCATACTATTGACCTTGTTGATATCTTTCTAGGTGCCATTGACATCCATACTCACTTGAAAGCTTGTATTCCTCACAAGAGTTGTCGAGGCACTCTCTAGGGGCTGCTCCAATGAACTGTCGTGCCTAGGTATGTTTTCTATGTGAGCTTTTAGGATGCCTTTCGTTTCGTATCTATTCTCACCTCTTTTTCCTTTTGTCCTACTCCATTATTTGAATATCACTTGAGGGTTATAGTTTTGTGTTTGTCATGCAGACTTCTCTCTTAATGTGTCACTTTTTTCAGTTATCTTCCTCCTGACTTTAGATATTTTCTACTTTGGCGCAATCGAATCCACTTATATCATCTCATGGATTTTCCAACCCCTCGTTGTCATCCTGACTTACTTGAAATCAGTGGTGCTACTCATTATGGTTGTTTTCATTTCTTCAAGAAATAGTTCTAGGCTTCTCTTGTATTTTTGCAATTGGATTTGAGAAATTCTTCCCACTCTTATTGATTTTCTTTCCAATTTGAGTTCGAAGGAGGTTTGGACAAAATGGGTCAGTATTTGACAGTGTCTCTGAATCCTTGTCTAATAGGAATTTATGAATAAAGGATTGGATGATGTAAAGGAAACAGTTGTGCAAGTTGGCATATAATTTATTTTTATAGTTTTGATTGACTCCCTCTCTTCGATCACATGTTCTTGAATATAATCACGTACAATTCTTTAAAATTTCTTGTTCAATTTTGTTCTTCCTTTGTTTATTATTTTTTGCATCAATTCTTCATCTAGAGTGAGTTTTTGCATTAGGAAATTGGTTGAGATATTTGAACAGTGCCTCTAAAATAGCTTCTAGGAATCATTCATATTTTTCTGGAAGAAAAAATATGATTACGTGTTTCTGCTAGCGTCAGTCAGTTCCTCCTTGCATAATTTTTTATTTAATTATTAATTTTACACTCCCATAATTCGCATATTTCTTCCAAGGTTAACATCTATGTGCCTTTTACTTTATACATGTCCAAGTTCAGAACTACCAACAACATAACCAATAATGTAGTCTGAGGGAAAGGATGAGAGGTTACTAGTAGTTACTTACATAGAGAATCATATGTTAAAACATTATATATAAGCACACATAGAGACACATGCAAGCATACAGAAGTAGTGGGAGAACCATCAAATGCACTTTATTATATGGATAAACAACCTTCTTCTCTCTCTATTACATAGTCACACAAACACACACACATGGCATACAGTTACTTGTCGATTACAGTTCCTAACTACCTGGTCGGTCGACTCTAATTTTCTATTCGACGAAATCTTTTATCTGACTTCTATAGTTGACTTGTCTAGTTGACTGGATGGTCTAGTTGACAAAGCCAATGAAATATAGCATGACTCTCTTGTGTTCCTAAGATCCCCAATTAGGTTTTTAAGTTCATTTAGACATTAATTAATTTCATTGTATTGGTCTTGTGAGGATTTAGGTTTTGGGTTTTCATTAGGGTTTTTCTCCATGGTGATGGAACATCAATTGCAATTAAACAATAACAATTTTTTCTTAAATAACATTTAAATTTCTAAAAATTTAAAATTATAAAAATGACATATAAAAGCAAATATACCTCGAAATGAGAGTTTGCCTCAACAAAATATTGAGTTCCAATGATGTGGTTGTCCATGTCCATGTCCTATTTTTCCTCATTTATTTTGGCCTAGATGATGAAGCACATTTGCATTAGTGGAGGAGAAATCACCATTGTTGGTGAGAAATGAAAAGAAAAGAAGAAATGTTTTTTTTTATGCATTTACAGACAAGAATGCACACATGTTCCTGTTGTGTGCATGCCAAGAAACACACATGTATTTTTAATGCGTGTGAATTACTTTTTAAAATATACATGTAGGATCTTATCATCCATAATGGTCTAACATGAGTGGAGCTTCAGTCGGGGTCAAGGCTCTTTAAATAGGAATGCATTCATGTTCCTATAGCACTATAAGATCCCGCTCTTGCGTGCACTGAGAAAACTTATTCTTTGAGGACACTTGCTCGCAAGTGATCCGGATTATTATACTTTTGGGCATTTGATTATGATTATGAGGCGTTATGAATCTGGATCGAGTGAGGGAGTGGACAATTGGGGTTCGATTGTTGTATATATGACATTTGTACATCTGATTAGATGATATGATTATGGATATATTTCTGACATGATTTGTTGATGATGTAGGTCGACGATAGCTTGCCGACTAGAAACACATGTGGAGTAAAGGGGTCATGCACGACTACCAGAGACGTTAAGGGAGAGGTGTGGAAAGCAGACCTGCCACAACCTACTAGCACTCCCTCCATGGATCGAACTGTAGGTTAACGACTACCTAGTTCGAAAAGATCCACGATGCCATGAGGGCCGACTGTGACAGTCGCTCACAATTATTCTAAGGGACGCACAATAAGGTACGGGCCTTATTCCTTAGAGGCCCTTAGTCTCCCACAAGATCTTCAAGAAGAGTATTGACTCTAGGGTTTTTTTATGTCTACCAAGTCATTCAATAGGTGAGTGGCACCCTTGGAGCACGTAGTGCATCCTGAAGGGCACATCATGCAAGGGAAACAAAATGAGGCGAGTGGCACCCTTGGAGAACCTAGTGCATCCTGAAGGGCAAGTCACATTGTTAATTAATAAATGGATGAACCTAGATGGCCTTAGAACGAATAACATGATAAGAAAAATTTAAAACAATTTCCCTAATAAAATGTCCTCCAGTCTCGAAAATTAAAATCTAGGTCTAGGTGAAACTTGCGATAAAAGAAAAAAAATTATGTAAAAATAAAAATAAAAATAAATAAATAATAATGATAATCATCATTAATCATGTGTCGAGAAGGGGGTAAGTAATTCTTTTAATTTATAAAAATCTTTTGGGGGATAAAATTTAAAAAGGGGGAAATAATTGTTTTATTACTTATGCTAATCAAATTTTATTATTAAAAAGGAAAAGGGGAAAATGAGTTAATTTTCTACACATGCCAATTTGAGTTTTAAATAAAAAGGGAAGGAGGGAATTTAAAAGAATTAGGAAACTAGGAAAAAGCGGAACATAAAAAGAAAGGGGACACACAAGGGAAAAAGAAGAAAGTCTAACTTAGTAAGGTATCTAGCATTTAAGAACTTTCTAAATTAAAGTCAACTAGTAAATTAGTAAGGGGGAAAGTCATTAAAACTTGTAAGGGAATATGGGGACACCTAGGAGCGATTCTAGGAGTGCTTTTAGGTGGGTGAGGGAAATATGATTAATTAATTAATTAATTAATGAAATTAATTTATGGTGCAATGAAGGGGATGGGTGACACATGTACGGGAAGGATTTTATGAATTAAATTGTTGAGAAACAAATTAAATGGGAATTTCGGAAAGTAAAGGAGTTCGAAACTCATTATAATGGAGGGAGGAGGAGGATGATGGATCTCTGTTGGAAGCATAATGTTATGCTACAGGATTTAGACTTGACTGACTTAACTTGTGGGAGTTGGGATACCCATCTCGGTGAGGAGTGGTAGCTCGACCTTGCGAGGCAAGCTAGGAGCTAGTTGATCTCTAGTTCAGTGTGCGTGGCCCCTTTACATCTCGGGGAGATAAAGGTGAAGAAGAGTATCCCTAATGTTGGCTGGGAGGTACCGATGAAGTATCATCGATTGGAAAGCAGGAGCTGCACGGAGCGCGTGAGACAACGATTGAGAGCGGACAACTTCGGATACAGTACGCTTACTTGGTTCTACATGGTATATTCTTATTATACCTCATGCTTTCAATTTTGTATTTTTAATTGGGTAAAGAAAATGTGTGATTTAGCTTTTTAATTGATAACTTAATTCCCCATAGCCTTAAGCTCACCGTTGATTGACTCCCTTGGCTTTCGATCCCTGCATGTTGTGACCACCCTTTGGTTTTATCAATTTTGTGATGAGTTGCCCTTCTTACTTCACCCTCGTCTCTAGCTCATCAGTCCTCGCTTGAGCGTTCGGCCAGGAGCCGGATCGACGGTCGTCACTTCGGTGTTAATAAACCTATAGATCCAAACACCCTGTTTTTCTGTGCATGGATGATGAGCGAAGAATATGTTTGTCCAGCCGTCTAACCTTGTTCATTGTCCCTGGCTAAATGATTTTTCTTTGCGCCTTGTTGCAATTGATTACCCCCGTGTTGTTTTCCCTTTTGCAGCGAACCTCCTATGATCCTCTATGTCAATCCTTGCGTTGATGCATTTCCTGGTTAACTAACTTCGCATTTTTAATACCCTTCCAGGCAATGATTTAAGTCTGCATTTTTTTTAAGGCCCTCCTGGAAATTTTACTGTGTGGTTTTTATATATCTGGTCTGCCATGTACTCTGCGAATCTACCTTACATTTTTACACCATTAGACTACGGTTTTACTTCTACACTTCCATATATTTTAACACAAAATTTAGCTTGCGTATTTTCCCACGCAATGACAGTTTATAAGTTATTTTGGACTCCGTTGAATCTTTTTACACAATGATTTATACATATTGTGTGACAACATTGGAATTGTCTGCGTTGATGAGTCTACGTTTTGTTACAGAGATTTTGCACTTGTAATGGAAGCAATTTTGTTTACTTTACTTTCTGAATTATATTATATCCCTGCATTCCTTTAAACCAAGATTTTATTGCCACGTTGCACAGTTTCTGATCCACGTTTGGCATCATGCATCGTTTTATCTACCTGTGTTTGCTCACTACAAATTTTCATTTACATTGAATTATGTACATTGAATTTTCTCACTACATTTTTATCTACCTACGTTTCCTCAGTCGTTACACAATTTTGACTGCGATTTCACGTATTTTGGGTGCACTGTCATTGTGATTTCAAATAAATAGTGGTAAGATATTCCTTATTAAAAGACAGCCTGTATATGTAGGTGAATGGATGATACAGTTTTATGGACCGACGACCTGTTGATTGATAGTTGTATTGCTTGGCAATTTTACTGACATCAATATTATTAATTACCATTGCTATTGCTTCATTCAATAGCATTTAATTAAATAACATTGAAATTTAGGAGATCTCTATTTTATGAATAGTTTTTGAGGCATTGAATCTCTATCTGACAACGAGTTTTATATATTAACTGAGAGACAACTACCTCCTAAGTATCAACATTGTTTTTATATCTAGCCATTTTATTTTCACCAAGTTTCTTCACGCGTCGATTGGGGCTTGGGTTAGTCATCTTGTGATGCGACAGTGCATTCGATCTCCTAGCACGTTAATTTCCTTGAGTCATTGGTCTAGATAGGACTGTGTTGCACCAGGGTGATCGTCACGCCTATCGTTTAGGGATGACATGATCCCTAATGAGGGGATCAAGGCGCACCCTATTAGATAGAGGTGAACGATAACTTGACTGGAGTATGTGCTTCCCATGTGAGTGTTGTTGATCGTTGTAAGTTGTTGTTAGCGCTTGAGTTGTAATGCCTTCATGCGTTGGGTTTGCGCGCCTTCAGGTCCTAGTCTTGGGTCATCAAGACCATTGTGTCAGGAGGGGGATGTTGTCCCTTAGGTTGTAGGCATGGTCATGATTGCGTCGAAAGGGTAGTTGTTTCCCTTTGTTGCTCTATGCACGTTTCGCCCGGTTTCTCTTGTGCCAGTGCATGGATTACTCATAGTTCCCTGTTGCCTAGACTGCGTGCTTGCGTTCATCATCATTTGTGTGGTTAAACTGTGTTTTCGTCACCTTCTTTTCCTTCTTGCAAAAAAAAAAAAATTCACTTCTGCTTCTCTTGTAGTCATAACGAAGGGGTCATTGCATATGTTATTAGAGCAGGTCCAACCCTATGACTGTGGATCGCCATGCTTTCCACTGCAATAAACCTTTGAGTATCAATGTGGTGTTGCTTAAAACTTTAATGAGTTCATCCAGTGATCTTGTTTAGAGGACACCTCGGAGGTTTGCAACATGGTGTCATGGAAGGAGGTGTGATGCCTACAGAGGTTTCCACACCCTCAGAGTCGAACCCCCAAGGGGAAGGGCAAGGCCTTGGGCTGGATTCACTTGCTGTAAGGTCTGATAATGGTCTGACTAGGCCCTTCCAGGTAATGTCAAAGGGCCTTGATTCACCATCGGTACTGAGAGGAGGCTAGGGCACCTGTACTCTTGAGGGTCCACAAAGTACCCTAACTAGTATTGTTAGCATCCACTGAGAACTTGAGAGAGTCGAGTTCTCGATTCCACGAGTGTCGCAGATGGTTGTTCCGTCGAGGCACGGTTGTAGAGCAAGGCATTGTGCTTCACACTTTGCGATTGTGACCTCCAGCCTGAAGGTCCACAGGGTGGTCTTTCAACTGAAGGGGAGCGCTCTTCTATGGCAGAAAATGCTCCTACCACTTTTAAACATGGTCGTTGAAGACATGTCATGGGAACGGTTCGAGGAACGATTCCACGAGGGGTAACTTCCGAGGGATTTTTTGAGCATCAATTCAACGAGTTCAAACGCCTTACGACAGGGTGGTTGTACGGTGCCCAAGTACGGGGCCCGTTTTTGGAGCTGCTTCGGTATGCTCCACACCCTTACTGAGAAACTTAAGGTCGACAAGTTTGTGTTGGCCTTAGCATTGGAATTCATCTTCTACTTCAGGTACTAGGATAATTGGACTGAAGAAGGGGTGTTGGATGTGTGGGGAGCCACACTATGAGTGTGATTTCCCTGTGGAGAGGACTACAGTGTCTGGATCAGCCAGACCCACTACCGTGGGAGATATCGTCAAGGCCCATTGGATTCATGCAACAGTGAATAACCGTCAAGAAGATCACCAGTCGATTGTGCTCAAGATGTCAGGTACCGTTGCTGACCAAAACCTTAGTATTTTGATATATCCCGGTGCTACCGAGATTTTTATTTCTAGTGCAGCGCTAAAAAAGATTAAGGTAAAGGCGTTCGAATAGGATGAGTTTATCTTCATAGAGATGGCTTCGGGAGCCAAACAGAAGGTTGGAGGAAAGTTTACGGGATGTACCATTAACCATGGAAAGTTTGTCACCAGGGCCAACCTGTACATCACGATCTTAGGATCTTATGACGTCGTGATTAGTATGGACTGGTTGGAATTGCATGAGGCGATACTCAAATGTAAGGTGAAATGGTTGAGCTTGGTCGATGATGAGGGACAAAGATGCGTGATTGTAGGTCAGAAACATGGAGTTTCCCTGAGGTTCATATCTTTCATGCAGCTACAGAAGAGCATGCGCAAGGGGTGTAAGCTTTATGCGATCCTTGCGTTAAACAAAAAGGGAGTAGTAGAATTTCTAGAACACCTTCTAGTGGTGAGAGAGTTTGCGGACGTATTTTCGGAGGATTTACCTGGAATGTCGCCGGAGAGGGAATTGGATTTTACCATAGACCTAAAACCAGGGACTGAACCGATAGCTAGAACACCTTATTGGGTGTCAACCCTGGAGTTACAGGAGTGGAGAATGCAACTGAAGGAGTTGTTGGACCTAAGACTTATATGTCTGAGTGTGTCGTCATGGGGTGCGCCTATTATCTTCATACGAAATAAGGACAGGTCATGGAGACCCTACATTGATTACCATCATTTGAACAAGGTGACGATCAAGAATCAATATCCATTGCCAAGGACTGATGATATGTTTGATCAGGTGAAGGGTGTGACGGTGTTTTCCAAGATTGATTTGTGATGAGGGTATCACCAGATACAGATCAAGAGGATGACGTCCCTTAGAACGCTCTTAAGACGAGGTTGGGACTTTACGAGATTACTATTTTACCATTTGGACTGACAAACACCCCGGGGGTATTTATGAGTTTGATGAACAGGGTGTTCCGTGAGTACTTGGACAAGTTCATCCAAGTATTCATTAACGACATTTTGATTTACTCTCAGATGACAAAGGAGCATGAAAAGCACTTGCGCTTGGTACTACAGTGTTTGCGAGAGAATAAATTGTATGGAAAATTATCCAAATGCTTGTTCTACCAATCAAAGATTCACTACTTATGGCATGTCATCACTGACGAAGGTATCACCGTCGATCTAGTAAGGGTCGAGGTTATTATGGATTGGCCTGCGCCGACGAATGTCCCGGAAGTGCGGAGCTTCATGGGTCTAGCAGGATACTATCGGTGGTTCATCGAGGGATTTCTGAAGATAGCAAACCAGATTATGGAGTTACAGAAGAAGAAAAAGAAGTTGTTGGGACCAAGAAATGCTTGGAGGCATTTTGGAGGCTCAAGGAGCTGTTGGCAACAACACTGATACTAAAGGTCCCTGATATGGATGCAGACTTCTTGGTATTCATTGACGCATCCAAGGAAGGATTAGGTGGAGCCTTGATGCAAGACAGTTGAATGATTGCTTCCATCTCGAGGAAGATGAGAAGGCATGAGCAAACTATGGATGCACGATTTGGAGTTTTTAGCCTTTGTATATGCCTTGAAGGTTTGGAGACACTACCTTGTTGGGAAAAAATTTAAACTAAAGACAGAGCACCATGGACTACAACACATATTTACACAAGTGACCTGAATGCACAACAACAACGTTGGTAAGAACTGCTTAGCGAGCACGATTTTGAGATTTCTTACATACAAGGAACAATGAACTGAGTGGCAGATGCATTGAGTCGGAGACCGCACATATTTCGGTGTTGCCTCTTCAGATGAATCTACGAGAAAATATTCTAAATTTACAGTGCGACGATAACTGGTAAGAAGAGGTCAAGGATTTTATCAGACAAAACACAATGATGGTACGAATATTTGAAGGATTTACGTTTGACGAGGATGGATTATTGAGGTTTAAAAATCGGATTTGCCTACCATCGAACGACGTGTTGAGGAGCTTGATCCTAAACGAAGCTCATAGAGCAGTATACATGGCTCACCCAGGAGTCGTGAAGATGAGGGCAGACCTTAAACCCTTATTCTTCTGGAAGGGAATGAAGGCAAACATAGTTAACTATGTGGCTAGATGTCTAGAATTTCAACAGGTAAAGGATGAACATAGACATCCAGCAAGGTTACTATAACCACACAATGGGAGGTTATTTCGATGGATTTTATCGTTGGATTGCCACTGATGGCAAGGAGACATGATTTGATTTTCGTGGTAGTCGACACTCTGATGAAGAGTGCTCATTTTATTCTTGTGCATACGACGTATCAGGCACCTGGCATAGCTAGAGTTTTCATCACGAGATTGTGAGGCTGCATGGTGTGCCTAAGAGGATTATATCTGATCAAGGATAGATGTTTACTAGATGATTTTGGATTAGTTTCTAAAAGGCATTGGGAACCCAACTTAGCTTTAGTACTTTGTATCACCCGGGGATTGACAGGCAGACCGAATGAACAAGCCAAACCTTGGAAGATAGGTTGCGCATGTATGTGATGGACCAACAAAATCATTGGGAAGAATTCTTGCCACTGGTAGAATTCACTTATAACAGCAATTACCAAAGCACCATTTAAGATGGTGCCTTAGATTTCTTTTTGGGCGACTGTGTCAGATGACTTTGAGTTGGGATTGGCTTGAGGATAGGGTCCTGGTGGGACCGGAAGCGATTCAAGAAATGGAAGATTAAATGCAAACTACAAGACAAGATATCAAGGAAGCGCAGTATAAAAAAAAAAGTTATGTCGATGCACGTCGGGTCAACCGTAGTTACGATGTGGTGATCAAGTATTTTTGCGTCGAAAACCACATAAGAGTTCGATCAAGTTCAGAAAAGGGGCTAAACTATCTCCTACGATATTGTGGAAAAGAGAGGCCTATGGCCTAATGAGTAGCCTTGCATGATTCTTGAGGCGTATGCATGATGTATTTCACGTCTCTGTTTGAGACATTATGATTAGTGATCCTACACATGTTTGATTTAAGCACCTAGAGGGTGTCGGATGAGGGTGCACTCACGGCTGAGCCGATCTGCATCCTGGATCATCTCATTCAACAAATACGGTGTTGAACAGTAGATCAGGTCAAGGTCCAGTGCGACAATTATAGTCCACACTTAGCGACCTAGGAGGACGCATATGATATGCGCCAACAGTTTCCATTTTTGTTTGATAGATAGACTTATGATATTGTGATACACATTATTTCAGCACTTATATATTTTTAAACTTCGGGATGAAGTTTAGACCAAGAGGGGGTGTATGTAACATCCCACTCTTGCGCGCACTGAGTGAACTTATTCTTTGAGGTCACTTTCTCGCAAGTGATCAAGATTATTATACTTTTGGGCATTTGATTATGATTATGAGGCGTTATGAATTGATGACATGTTATTTTGCTGCATTGACATAGACAGGTGTTATTGACACAGTTTCCTGAGTGTGCAGGATTTTGGACCTCGAGGATGCAGAGGCATTGATGGAACCTCTTGGACTTCGGATCGAGTTAGGGAGTGGACTATTGGGGTTTGATTGTTGTATATATGACATTTGTACATCTGATTAGATGATATGATTATGGATATATTTCTGACATGATTCGTGGATGATGCAGGCTGATGATAGCTTGCCGACCAGACTCACATGTGAAGTAGAGGGGTCACGCACGACTACCAGAGACGTTTGAGAGTTGTGGAGTTGTGCACTCCCGTCGTGGCTCAAACTGTAGGTTAATGACTACCTAGTTTGAGAAGATCCACGATGTCATGAGGGTTGACTACGACAGTCACTCACGATGATTCTAAGGAGCGCACAATAAGGCAGACGCCTTATTCCTTAGAGGAACTTAGTCTCCCACAAGATTACCTGGTGGAGTATTGACTCCAAGGGTTTTTAATGTCTACCAAGTCAGTCAATAGGCGAGTGGCACCCTTGGAGCACGTAGTGCGTCCTAAAGGGCACGTCATGCAAGGGAAACAGAATGAGGTGAGTGGCACCCTTGGAGAACCTAGTGCATCCTGAAGGGCACGTCACATTGTTAATTAATAAATGGATGAAACTAGATGGCCTTAGGACAAATAACGTGATAAGAAAAATTTAAAACAATTTCCCAAATAAAATGTCGCTCAGTCTCAAAAATTAAAATCTAGGTCTAAGTGAAACTTGCGGTAAAAGAAAAATATTTATGTAAAAATAAAAATAAATAAATAATAATGATAATA
>JASDQU010588365.1:21583-48590 GCA_032191745.1 Picea mariana
AAGGGGAAACACAAGGGAAAAAGCAGAAAGTCTAACTTAGTAAGGTATCTAGCATTTAAGAACTTTCTAAATTAAATTCAACTAGTAAATTAGTAAGGGGGAAAGTCATTAAAACTTGCAAGGGAATATGGGGACACTTAGGAGCAATTCTAGGAGTGTTTTTAGGTGGATGAAGGAAATAGAAGTAATTAATTAATTAATGAAATTAATTTATAGTGCAATGAAGGGGATGGGTGACACATGTACGGGAAAGATTTTATGAATTAAATTGTTGAAAAATAAATTAAATGGGAATTTGGGAAAGTAAAGAACTTCGAAACTCTATATAAAGGAGGGAGGGGGAGGATGATGGATCTTTGTTGGATGCGTAACATTATGCTACAGGATTTAGACTTGACTGACTTAGCTTGTGGGATTTGGGATACTCAACTCGATGAGGAGTGGTAGCTTGGCCTTGCGAGGTGAGATGGGAGCTAACTAATCTCTAGTTTAGTGTGTGTGGCCCCTTTGTGATTCGGGGTGCTAAGGGAAAAGAAGAGTACCCCTAAGCGTTGGCTGGGAGGTACCGATGAAGTCTCAGCGATCGACAAACAGGGGCTGCACAAAGTGCACGGGACAACAACTTGGAGCAGACGACTTGTGCTATGGTACGCTTACTTGATTTTGCATGGTAGATTCTTATTATACCTCACGCTTTCAATTCTATATTTTTAATTGGGTAAAGAAAATGTGTGATTTAGATTTTTAATTGATAACTTAATTCCCCATAGCCTTAAGCTCGTTGTTGATTGACTCTCCTGGCTTTCGATCCCTGCATTTTGTGACCACCCTTTGGTTTTATTGATTTTGTGATGAGTTGCGCTTCTTAATTCACCCTCGTCCCTAGCTTATCAGTCCTCGCTTGAGCAGTTGGCCAGGAGTCGGATCGACGGTCGTCACTTCGATGTTAATAAACCTATAGATCCAAATGCCCTGCTTTTCTGTGCGTGGATGATGAATGAAGGATATGTTTTCCCAGCCGTCTAACCCTCTTGATTGTCTCTGGCTGAATGATTTGTCTTTGCACCTTGCTGCGATTGATCACCCCCGTGTGTTTTTCCCTTCCGCAGCTAACCGTCTATGATCCTCTACGTTGATCCTTGCGTTGATGCATTTCCACACTAACTAACTCCACATTTTTAATACCAATGATTTAAGTCTGTGGTTTTTTTCTAGGCCATCCTGGCGATTTTACTGTGTGGTTTTTATATATCTAGAGTGCTATTTAATCTATGAATCTACGTTACGTTTTTACACCATTGGACTGTGATTTTACCTCTGCACTTCCATATACTTTAAGACAAAAATTATCTTGCGTATTTTCCCACACAATGACAGTTTATAAGTTATTTTCTACGTTACGTTTTTACACCATTGGACTGTGATTTTACCTCTGCACTTCCATATACTTTAAGACAAAAATTATCTTGCGTATTTTCCCACACAATGACACTTTATAAGTTATTTTGGACTGCGTTGAATCTTTTTTACACAGTGATTTATACGTATTGTGTGACAATGTTGGAATTGTCTGCGTTGATGAGTCTGCATTTTGTTACAAGGATTTTGCACTTGTAATGGCATCGATTTTGTTTACTCTTCTTTTTGAATTGTATTATATCCCTGCGTTCCTTTAAACCAAGATTTTATTGCCGCCTTGCACAGTTTTTGATCCACCTTTGGCATCATGCAACGTTTTATCTACCTGTGTTTGCTCACTACGAATTTGCATTTACATTGAATTATCTACATGAATTTGCTCACTGCGTTTTTATCTACCTGCATTTCCTCAGTCGTTGCGGAATTTTGACTGTGATTTCACATATTTTGGGTGCACTATGACTGCGATTTCAAATAGATAGTGGTAAGGTATTCCTTATTAAAAGCAATAATATTAATTACCATTTTTATTGCTTCATTGAATAACATTTAGTTGAATAGAATTGAAATTGGGGAGATCTCTATTTTATGAACAGTTTTTGGGGCAGTGAATCTCTGTCCTACAACAAGTTTTATATATTAATTGAGAGACAACTACCTCCTAAGTATCGACAACATTTTTATAATCTAGTCGTTTTAGCCCTGCGTGTTGGTTTACCCAACAATTTTTGGTGTTTTGGGCAGCGACCTCATTTATGTAGACAACGATTGATTGCGGTGTTGGGCTTTGAAATCGGTTGGGTAAATTATTTCTTGGTCGACTGTGTAGTGGCAGAACCTATGACTGTGCTTGACAACAAGGTTATACCTGTTTGGGCGTGAGCTTAGATAGCGTTTTTGGTTGCGTTGAGACCGGGGAGTAGTTGCTTCGTTTGGCTGGGATAGCTGCGTTAAGGGGTGACTGTGTAGTTGTGGAGTTGGTTATCTTTGTAATTTCTGAGTTTCCTACTTTTACCCTTGGTTTGATTAACGCGGGTTAGGCATGCGTTGATTGAAACCATTCTGGAACTTGATCTTTAGTTTATCCTTATAAAACTCGTTCTATGTTATTGCAGTCATACTTTTCAGATCTTAAATCAAGATTATGTAGTAATTTTTAATATTAAATATATGAGTAAGGTAAAAGAATATATTACTATTACCGATATTATTTATGTCTTAGACAAAGGTGTTATACATAATGTAGGGCTTTTACTAGCTCTAGGTTTTGCAACCAGTCAGAACCGGTGCATTCGACTAAGGACATGAATTAGTAAGCATTTACAATGGTGACAGACTATTGTAATAAATTGGAGAAGGTTTCAAATCTTTAGAAATTATTTTCTTGTGAAAATACAAATTGTAACAAAGTCAAAATATCCAACATGGCAGGGAAGTTAAGAGCTTTAAAGTCAATTCAATGTTAAAGTATTTTCAACCATCTTTAGATATCACAATTTTATTTTAATACTGGAATCTCTAAAGTCAACTTAGGTACCGAATGTCACCGAATGTCAACTAGCTAGACTGAATAAGAAAACTTAGATTATGCAAATAATAAAACCTTTGGTATAAGTGTAAATTACCAAGCTCTTTACATACCTAATTTGTGTAATTAGTTATGTTCATCTTTTAGCATGTTCTCCTTAAGGGATGTAACTTTAAAAATGGATCTCATAGCAATTATTGTAAAAATATTGTTTAAGCATCAATCCTCTCGATTGGTCCTGATTCAAGCTTGGTTCACACCCAAAGGAGATGCACATATGATTTCCAACGAAGCAAGTTCAACTTCGTGGAACGATAGTTTAGGAATGTTATTTTCGCCAAGTTTCCGCGTGCGTCGATTGGGGTTTGGGTTAGTCGTCGTGTGATGCGACAATGCATTCGATCTCCTAGCATGTCGGTTTCCTTGAGTCATCGATCCAAATAGGACTGTGTTGCCCAGGGTGATCGTCACGCCTATCGCCTGGGGACGACATGATCCCTGATGAGGGGATCATGGCACGCCCTATTAGATAGAGGCGAACAATAACTTGACTGGAGTATGTGCTTCCCGTGTGAGTGGTGTTAGTCATTGTAAGTTGTTGTTAGCGCTTGAGTTGTAATGCCTTCATCCGTTGGGTTCGCGCGCCTTCAGGTCCTAGTCTTGGGTCATCAAGACCGTTGTGTCGGGAGGGGGATGTTGTCCCTTAGGCTGTAGGCGTGGTCATTATTGCATCGGGTGGGTAGTTGTTTCCCTTTGTTTCTCTATGCACGTTTCGCCCGGTTGCTCTTGCACCAGTGAGTGGCGTCATAGTTGTATGTTTCTTGGACTGCGTGCTTGCGTTCGTCGTCAGTTGTGTGGTTAAACTGTGTCGTCATCGCCTTCTTTTCCTTCCTGCAAAAAAAAAAAATGCACCTCTTCTTCGCTTGTAGTCGTAACGAAGGGGTCATTACAAGCACACATGCATGTTCCCATAGCACACGTGCATTCCTAAAAAATATAATGAGCACTCATTCCTATTGCAATGAAAAAGGGAACCATCTTCATGCACCCACCCATATCTAAATCTACTATGTGGACCTTTTAATAAGATATTCATGGTCTTAAAATTATTAATTTAGTGTTACATTAGTGTCTTTGCATTTTTGTTCTCTTTTCCATATTTAATTTATTATTCTTATTCCTTTTTAATCAAAGATTGTATTTTGATTAGTCAAAAGTAGTATAATTTTTTATACCACAAGAAAATGCAATAAGTTCTTAAGCACTACTTCTATATTTAGCAATTCCCATTCCCATGCGAGGAGGGGAAGGTTCCAACTATTACGTTTCTTCCTTCCAACATAATTTATTTCTATGTTGGGTTGGAACAAACATATTCTCAAAAATTGGTTACATAATAGTAGAAAAAAAGAAAACATGGTAATGATTTTAGAGAGGGTTTCTCACGATGATCAAATTTGGGTACATTACATTATCCTTGATATGTTCTCATTACATTGCTTCTTGCAACTTCTTCTTCCTTGATATGTTCTTTGACATTTGGCTTACCATTATTTGAATGGTAAATTTTACTAATTCTTCAAAAATTGGATGGCATTATATATTGCATTAGGTGAACTCAATATCTCCATAGATTCACTTTTACTTCCTAGATGGAGGTCTTAAATTTATTATTAATTCTTGATTTTTTAAAGGTTATTTTTGGATATATATTTTGTAGGTTTCTATTGACGAGTCTAAATTTGTCCGACAACAATAAGTAGTTACCCCTGGTAAGAAGTCTCAATTATACCACTCACTATTTGGAATAGGGAACCCATTCAGATTCTGGCCCAACAACCATTGCTAGTTTGGTTTTACAGGTTGCGGCCTACTCCACCAATGAAAGTGAGTGATGGATGGTTATAAAAACGGAAGATGTTTATGAATACTATGTAAATATAAGTCTAATCTATTTCTCATCTATCCTATCCTAGCTAGGAGCAAACTATAGTAACAAAATGAATTGTAATGAAACTAAAATATGCATAAACATCAATCAGATAGTTTTTATGAAGGCACATAGTTAGAAACACATGCATACATGTATATAACCAGAAGAGTCTAAGTCACATTTTTGCATACATTCACAACTCATTTCACTCAGTACATGCAATATAAGAAAGATTAACAAAACTGCAAGAAAACAGATATTGCATCAGAATAGCCCATAAACAAACATGCTCTTACAGCCCATGTGAACAACAAACATTCTACTAGAAATAGTTCACAGCAAAAGATCAACACATGTAAATCCTTCTCTCTATCAAAAGTTGGCACTAAGGTCTTCTATTTATTAACATTTTCAACAATAGTAAATGAAAACTCTAAGGAAATCTCTACAATTTTAGTTTACAATGTATTCCCAAAATAGTTCATAAGCGTACAATGTTTGAAAAGAAAAAATCCCTTCTCTCGGATAGAATTTTGGTATTTATTGGAGGTTGATGTGACCCTTCACCTTTCGCCTACCTCGGTGATCTTTCGTTTCACAACTTTTATCTTTATTATGTTTTTAATGATGAGGGGGATAGTCATCGATTACAATTCAAATTTGTTATCTAGCATTAGTGTGTCGTCATGGATTTTGGTTGTAGTGCATCTTTCCTAACATAATGACTCACTCGGACATTAGAGAATTACATTATTCAATTATTTGGACTCTTTCCTGAGTTTTTTGCATCTAATTACCTTTGCTTCTCCTTTTTCACTGCTACATCTATTTTTATTTCTTCTTCATCATCTTTAGTTGTATATTACATCATGATAATGTTGAGTGCAACCCTCCTATGTTCAATACCTAACACCATTCAACATATAGTAGATGAGAGTAACTTCAAATAAAATATCATAAATAATTTAGAACACATATAATTGAGGCATTAAATAATTGAAATATCAACTTCCCTAGATTCAATTCATGGTCCCTCTACTCATGATTGAGGCACTACATTCTCCAAGGATGCCAACAAGGTACCCAATCTTCATCTTGAAAAATGAAGGAAATAGGCTAGTAATTCCTTAACTCCTATAACTAGAAAGTCATATACCTCAAAAAGACCCTCCTCAACAGTATAAAGAATAAACAAAATGAAGACCTAAGTCAACAGCTATGGCCAATTTACAAACAAATTTTTTTTTAGGTTTCATAGGAGCTAATAGAAACTCCTTCTATTTGCATCAGAGGAGATGATGGGAACTCCTCTGATTTTCATAGGAAGATTTTGAGCAAAATGTTTCGATGGACATCAGAGGAGTTTGAATGAACTCTTCCGATGCACATTAGAGGAATTTGAATGAACTCCTCCGATTTGCATCGGAGGCTAAGTCATGAACCTCTTCGGGTGAAAGATGGAGGCTGAGTTATGAAATTCGTCGAATGATTGTGTTGGAGCACACTCATCTAAGCTCTTTGGACAAGCAGTCGTTACAAATTTGAAGCCTATACTTGGGCTCTGTATCATCGTCATGCATGCATTGCAGAATCACTGAGCTTCAATTATCATACATTGATCTTGGTTTCATGTAATAGTACTTGGTTCGAAAGTGGTTTTAAATAAGTTTATGAGAGGGGGGAAATTTTCAAAATAGTTAAAAAAAATGTTAAAGGGGGGTCCCCCCAGTCTACCTCATCTCTTAAACTTAGGAATTATTATTTTTTTTTTTTTTAAATGATTAAAAATAATCTCTCTCCTCCCTTTACGTTTTATAGCACATGTTAAGATTGGTTCAAATAAATTTATGGCAAGTATAAGGGGGGAAGGGGGTGGGATGCCACGCCCCTTCTTCCCCCCCACTCCATGGCGCAATTTTTACACATGGAGGGGGTCGTGAGTCACCCCCTCCCTCCATCCTCATGCTTTATAAACCAAATTCAATGCGATCCAACACTTGATATTCAACGTGACTTGGAATCAATGTATTTTATGGGAACTACTTCAGTTTCATCGTTGAAGTTAAGATTAGTTGCTCCGACCCCATCGCTAAACTTGATGCTAAGTGTTCTGATCATTGAGGTTAAGATTAAGTTAAGGAAACGTGGAGGGGGGTACATGGGCCATGGGCCCTCCCCTACACGTCACCCACCATTACTCCATGCATTTCCTTATTCATTTTAACATGTTAAACCACTCTTCCAATATATCCTTTTAGAACTTTTTGGTATGACATTGTTTTTGCAATTCTTATTTAATTATTTTATCTTTTATTTAAGATTTTTATTCAATTATTGTGTTTTTTTATTAGGTAAGATTTTAAATTTAAATCATTTAAATTTAAACTAAATAAAAATTATTTAAATCTAATAGTGTAAGTTTCATAACATAAATCTTTCAACCAAAGAAGTTTTGCATGGAGATGTGACTAGAAAGTTGCAGACGTGTACTGATGTTGTTGGAGGATTTTAAAGACCAATAAATTGCTCATATGATATCAGATTTTGTTTCTTGTGTCGTTAATAGCATAGAGAGACAATTCTAGGGAAATGATTTATCATGCCATTCAAACATTTCATTGATGCCATGGCTAACGACACTGGTTTGGGCATGAACTTCATGGAGATCGTTTAGTAACTTCTAGGCCTCGGATTTTCATTTTGTAAGTTGTGTTGGGATCGTAATGGATAAAATTGTATGATTGGCTTGTTTCCGTGAAGACAATTTCATTTTGATAGACGCTACGAATTGTGCTCAAAGGCATTTTTTAATGAGTCCAGGTCTCGCTTTCCCAGATGCTTCACGCAAATTTAATTCTGTCAGTTTTTAGGTCATATGTGATGTATAGGATCATGATTTACCCATTAAGACTGAGGTTATGCATCAATCACGCAAAGTGATAAATCGACCAAAGCAGCCCACTGACGTCTAGTTCACTTAGTACTATCTAGGAGTTGTAAGGACCAAATTTCTCTCGAACTACGTTTCAGAACTAGTGCAAAACCAATAGGTGTTGTGATTAATCCATTTGATGGTAGGAAAGGCTTGCACAATGAATGTTTAGTCATAACTTCAGGAAACAAAAGGAAAAAAATCTAGTACCATGTGCATGAAGAAAGCCACTAGGAACACTACAAACTTGATTAGCACTGCAATTTGAAGTGAATCAGGTGAGATAGGAAATTATTGACCAACTGTATGAATAGGCGTGGAGAGTTTAGTCATTGGAAATGTAAGAATATTGACTTATGAATGCAACAAGAAGTGTTCCAAGCTAGGAGGGGTATGAGATAATCCTCAAGGAAATATTGGGCCACACTGACCTAGTTAGTGTTGACGAGAGGGAGAAGGTCATATTCGATGCACTTGACGATGATGAGGGGTCGACATACTTGATTCGACATATCGAGGATAAGAGAGGGAAACTTATCAACATGCAATGCATCGACAACGAAGAGACAAACCTTGTTAATATGAAGTGCAACAAAGGGAAAGAGAGGGACGTTGCCAAAATGAGATGCAACGATAGGAGTGGAAGGAAGTCAACCGGTGAAAGGAGTGGATGCAGCCAAGATAATCGTGTGTACACTACTTACGTATCAACGTTGATTGTTTTCAATTCATCAGTGATAATAACGTGTGTATTGAGGTGAAGTGAAAGTGAAATCATTGGTGCGTGAATGTGGAGGTGGAAGAAGGGATGCACGCGTCGATATGCTATATATCGACACAGGAAGAGAAAACTCGCAAAAGTGCAGATCGACGGGTCAAGGTGATCTAAGGAGGTGATCCAAGTGGATATTGGTGGCCACCCACCTTTTCCAACTCGCTCAAAACCGTTTTCTGGCAATTTTGGCAATTTACTATTTTTGGCAGTTTTTCAGGTCCTAAACTTCCGGAGCCGTTTTGAGGCCTTTTGGGCATCAAAATCCAATGAATATTAGTCCATTTCAAACCATGATATTTTTTGTCATTATTTGTAATCATCGGATATACCTTTCTAATGATGTATCATATACGTCAAATGGAGACCGTATGCAAAAGTTACGACCCTAGGAAGTTGATGTACTAACTTACCCAAACGGGGCCCACATGACTTTTGATGCTTTATCTCCTAGGGTTAGGTTTTTGGATGTCTAGCATTTTTGAAATTCCCGTTTATTTTAAAAAGGCCTTCAGAGCCTCATTGTAATCATCTTATTGCAAATGCGAGTAGTTGTCACATACCTTCTCATAGATAAGCTGCCACCATTCTAGCGAGTCTTTCACTCTATATTTTTACAGTCTTTGTACATTTATTTCATTAATAGAAATCGTGTATTACTGTATCTCTATGTTTATGGTTGCATCTATGATACGTTTCTGTTATATTATTGGATATCCAAGATATCTTTGTGCATTTCTTTATTATATCTTCGCTCTCATTTCGTGCCGAAAAAAATATGGATCAATGGTATCAGAGCTGGTTTCTATTGATCATTTTTTTTTAGTGCATGTCCGCGATGAGGTCCGAGTATAGAAATATGGGTATCAAGGTTGTATCTCTTGAAGACAATCGCTCTTGCACACCCAATAAACCCTCCATGGCGGAAGAAAAGAAAAACGGCGGAGTAGACGATCCTATCAATCTGTTGCTTGAGAAATATTTCACACGACAGAGGGACAAAATGATGGAGAATTTTTCCCACATCCTTGAACACCTGTTGATAGCAACAGGAAAATATTCATCAAAAATCCACTTTGGAAGAACCTCTCCTTTCAAGGTGCAGGTCAATTTTGATGTTCCTATATTTGAAGGTTAGATAGATGCAGATGCCCTAGGCAAATGGTTAAATCTATTAGAAGGTTATTTCTCTATTCATAATTTTTCCGATAGGGAAAAGATCACCTTCGCGCTCCTTAAATATCTCCCCCATGTAAAACATTGGTGGGAAACTTACTGGGAGAAAAGTTCCACAGAGGAGTCTGGAATATATGGGGTCAAGCCCACCTGGGAGTTTTTTGTGGATGTGGTAAAGGAACAGTTTTACCCTGTTGGAAATTATGAGGACCACTACATGAGATGGACCACACTATGGCAAGAGAGGGGCCAAGAAATTCCAGAGTTCACCAATACCTTCCATACCTTGTGCACCAAGCTGGGTATCAAAGACTCTGAACGACATTTGGTTCTAAAATATCGTGCGGCTCTACACAGATACATCCAAACTGAAATGGATTTTCTGGACATCTCATCACTCGGTGTTTCTTATTGATACGTTGTTAAAATCAAGTAGAAATTTAAGCACCAGAATAAATGGGAGTTCGGGTCTGCAAATCCACAATAACCAAAGTATGATAAAGACGACCCTAACAAACAGTCTCTCGAAAACTAGTCCAAGCCATAGGAAAAGAAGGGTCATGGAAAGACAAAGAAGGACATCGGAAAATGGTGTGATTTCCACAAAAGCCCGTGGCACAACACAGATGAATGTCGCTCAAAATAGTCATTGGTGGTCGAGATCAAAGACAAGGAGCCGAACCCTGATTCAGAATCTGACTCTGAAAATACTAGTAAAAGATAGATCATTGACGCATACCCCACTGCTATTGTTGCGACTACAATAATTAAACCAGAAGAACCAACAGATACTGAAGAGGGGGAGCACCTTTTTCCTTCACAGATGTGGGTGAAGGGGACCCCACTGCATTTTATTGTTGATAGCGGAAGCTAGAAGAACCTCATCTCAGAAGAGGTCATCAAACAGTTGGGATTGTTGACAACACCACACCTACAACCATACAACATCGGGTGGCTTCTCCAGGGACGAGAGCTTCATGTCAGCCAATAGTGTCGATTTTCATACGACATGCAACTCTTCAAGGATGAGGTATTATGTGATGTTTCCCCACTGTATGTCTGTGATGTCCTCTTGGGCCAACCATATATGTGGAAGCACCATGTTGTTTATGAGTCTCGACCCCGCAATGTCATTATTTCTTTGGGGGGTCATCTCTAAAGAATACCAGAGGTAGTTCCGACTACTGGTGCACCTAAACAGTGCCGAAAGGCAGTATCTCATACTGCAAAATTCAACTTCTTCACAATATGTTCAAAAGGGGAACAAAAGGACATTGCAACCACTGCAACCTTGCCCCAAGCACATTCTATCCAACAAAAGCAGGTCGACAAGGTTGCAACAAAATGTAAACCTTCCTTCTGCACACAGTTCTCTCATGTAGCTTGATTTTTTTAATAGACTCAACCTCAACAGGTTCGTGACATCCTTCCACAAACCGAGCAACGCGACATCTCCAGTGGGGAAAGAAACTCACCAAGATTCAGATTCAACAAACGCTTCCCTCTCTCCCCTGGGAACTCAATGCAATGGAGACCATTATTTCCTAAGGAGGGAGGATTGATCTAGGTGGATATCAGTGGCCACCCACCTTTTCCAACTCACTCAAAATAGTTTTATGGCAATTTACTATTTTTGGCAATTTTTCGAGTCCTAAACTTCCGGAGTCATTTTGAGACCCTAAACGATGTTTTTTGAGCATCAAACTCTGGCAAATATTGTTCTATTTTGAACCATGATATTTGTTCTTAGAAGTTCTATTCCTTAGATAGACCTTTCTAATGATGTATCATATATGTCAAACAAAGATCGTATGAAAAAGTTATGACCTCGGGAAGTTGATGTACTGACTTACCCAAACGGGGCCCACATAACTTTTGGCGCTTCATCTCTTAGGGTTAGGTTTTTGGATGTCTACGGTTTTTTACATTTTTGTTTATTGTAAAAAGGCCTTCAGAGCCTCATTGTAATCATCTTCTTGCAAATGCGGGTAGCTTTCACGTCTCTTATCAGAGACAAGCTGCCACCATTCTAGCGAGTCTTTCACTCTCTATTTTTACAATCTCTGTACATTTATTTCATTAATAGAAATCATGTATTACTGTATCTCTATGTTTATGGTTGCATCTCTGATACGTTTCTGTTATATTATTGGATATCCATGATATCTCTATGCATATCTTTATTATATCTCCACTCTCATTTCGTGTCGAAAATAATCCAGATCAGGAGGAATTGGAAGTGGTAAGGTGGGTAGACTGGGAGGAAAATAAAGGATTGTTCGTTTACAAGAGAGAGAGAGAGAGAGAGAGAGAGAGAGAGAATGTGTGGGTTCTAGTGGGAATAATTGAAGGGGCGCTCAATGTCTTTTCTTGGAGAGATACTAAGACAAGAAAATTAGGAGGCTATTCTGCACGCAAAACAAATGGTGACATAATGGGCAAATCCTGAATCTCTGTTGGCATGTCCTAATTGATAAGAAGAAAATATAGAGGGTCGTGAAATTTAATTTTAAGTTCAAATATTATGGAAATAATGTGTAACAATTACCTGAAACATTTCATCATGGTGGGCTCACTGGAGATGCTTTCATATCGTCTAGCAGATATTGTCTATTGTAGATGGAGGATGAATGACAATGAGGTTTATTTCCTTAAACTATGTCGACGATCCGGGTTGTTATCTTCGTCGTGGGGCTGATACGGGTTTTGGATAAAACGATTTTTCACCAAGTGCATATATAGATATGTTGTAGGTGTTTCTCCACTACCCGTGAGCGTCCATAGCCCCGATTGAGTCACCATGGCATCACAGACCTTGCTCCTCTGCCAGTAAGCATCCATAGCCCTGACAAAGATATCTGCATGTCCCCTAGTCTGGTCAAACTTTCCTTTCCATTCCTTCCTGATTTATTTAGTGCATGTTTCGCATTTGGTGGATGGGGAAGATATGTACTTTTAGAATGATATGGGATAACTTCCAGATATTAATATTTATTTGAATAATTGTTGCACCTGAGTACGTAAATATATCCCTTTTGGTTTTTATCCTTTAGACTTTAGCACTTCACCCTTCACACGAGCAGATAATTAGTGTGTCTATGGTTCCTTCATTACATAGGATATGTTCATCAGCCAATATGAAAATATGATTGTTGATTAACCACTATGCTCAATCATGGTTTAATTTTTGTCACAAAACCCACAAATATTTTTTATTCATGTTCAAATAGAGACACCTTAAGTCCGCTCATGATCTAGGAAAGAGATGCAGGATGACTCATTATTTTTCTAGTGCGAAGGAGTTGTTTGTAAAAGACAGATGAAGCTGAGAGGACTATATGTCACTAAGTATAATCATAGATCATATGACCAACACAATATAATAAGTGAATAACTTTGAAAGGAAAATATAGTAAATATATAAAGAGGAGAGATGACATATTCAAGGTTAGAGATGAACTTCGTTCAAGTCCTTGCTGCAACTAAAAAATGAAACTTTGGCAAAATCAAGATTAAAGGTATGTAGTCAGTAAAGAATGTAAATTGATAATATTTATTTTATGAGAGTTTTTCAAGGAGCTTCAAAGATATTCATGCATTTTGACTAGCTAGAAGTTTTCAACCTCTTGAAATGACTAATCCATGTGAAATGGTATACATGTATTACTTCATTCAGATGGGTTTCAGTGCTAGCGCTCGCTGAGAATTACACCACTCATTATGATTTTTTGAAGGCTTCTAGTTCAATTATGTAGCCTTGTGCTTCAATGGGGCAAGGGCCAATACTTCAATTCATAGTTCACTGAATTTTTTTCCTTTGGCCTTGCAAGACTTTCATTTCCTTTCCACTTCTTCTAGCTTTAGAATTGAAGTTACATAGTGATATTCTTAGTTAACATTAGTTATGATGTTTTGTAATCATTTCAAACCCTTTGGATACATTTTTCTTCATCAATATTTTCTTCTTTTAGAGTGGATATATTTTTTCATGATGATAATCCAAAAAACCTTTCTAAAAGATCCTCATCATAGTAATCTAAAAAATTGTGATCAAAATATTTCTAGACGTCTACCATCACACCATGACTGTTACTTGTTCCATTTATCAGGAAACACATTAGAATTGTTCTTGATTATTGGTTTGTCTATTGGAAACTGTCCTTTTGGGAAGCAGTTGATTGTATCTGTAACAATTACTAGTTCTTCCCTAAATAGATGTGCTCAAAATCCATTCAATTGATTAATATCCTCAAGGTTAGATATCATTGTGATTGAATTATTGGATGGAAACCAAAACCTAATACTCTTTCCCTTGAGGCATATGACATATGTGAAGTACACTTACTTTCCCCGCATGAGTGAAAACAAATTTTAAGACTGGGAAAAAGATAAATGCACCATAAATTTTTGGGCATACCCTTTATCATAGAGAAACAATCACTTTAGTGAATTCTTCTCAATAGGCACCATTGTGAGTAAGGATGTGAACAAAATATGTGATTCCTTAAATCCAATATTAATCTTGGTTAAGTTTTAAAGCATTTCCCTGTAGATGTTCTTTCAACATTTTGGGGTAACCAACCGCCCAACTATAATTGTCAAGGTAAATTTTGTTGAGACAAGTGAATTTTGCAAGCGAACTTCTTGGAGAATTCTTTCACATGGTTTCCTCATGATGATGGAGTAAAATTGATATTAATCCAAGATTTTAGTCAAATGAAACAAAAATGCATCAAACAGAAGGGAGAAAGCTTTGCTGAAAAGAAAATTAAACTAAAGAAAGCCTTCACTAACTTCAAGCCAGGATAATCGTAGCTTATGGCCTTTATTAAAGAAACCAAAACAAATCCAAACTTATGTTATTCATACAAAAAAAAAGAAAAATCTAAGATATAACTGGAAAATACAACAAATATCTAAATTATGAAGCATAAAGTAAGAAAAAAGAACTATGCTAGTCTTATTCCTAATGTACCCTACACTGGCTGAAAGAAGGCTAGGTGTAATCATAGTGCTAGTGAAGCCAATCAAGCAAATCCAAACCCGTGATCACATATTGGTCGAAGGTAAATTGCAGGGGATGAAACAATGTGGGATGAAAGATAGGAAGAATCGATTCAATACACTCACCACTCATCAAGTTAAATTTAGTGGCATTATGATTCCCAATACATGTAGATATGTAAGATTCCTCCAACCACGACTCAATTATGTCATATAACCTACAATGATCAATGATCATGAACCTACATCTCATGTAGCCCGACCAATTGAACAGATTCAACCCTACCAAGAATAGGTTTGTGACAACCTTCCACAAACCAAGCAACGCGACGTCTCCAACAAGGCAAGCAACTCACCAAGATTCGGATTCAGCAAACGCTTCCCCCTCTCCCCCAGGAACTCAAAACAATGGAGATCATTGCTTACTAAGGAGGGAGGATTGATCCAGGTGGATATTAGTGGCCACCCACCTTTTCCAACTCCCTCAAAACAGTTTTCTCACAAATTTGGTAGTTTACTATTTTTTGCAGTTTTAACTTCTGGGGCCATTTTGATTGCCTAAATGAAGGTTTTTTAGGATAGAGATTCTCAATGATAGATAAAGGCATGATTTCACCCCAAAAATGAATATCCTCGACGATACCTTTCCAACGAGCTATCGTGCACCAAAAACAGAGATCGTATGCAAAAATTACGACCTCGGGAAGCTGATGTACTGACTTACCCAAACGGGGCCCACATGACTTTTGGTGCTTCATATCCTAGGGTAAGGTTTTTGGATGTCCAGGGTTTTTGAAATTATTGTTTATTGTAAAAAGTAATTCAAAGCCTCATTGTAATCATCTTCTTGCGAATGCGAGTAGCCGTCACATCTCTTCTCAGAGATAAGTTGCGACCATTCTAGAGAGTCTTTCATTCTGTATTTTTATAGTCTCTGTACATTTATTTCAATAATAGAAATCATGTATTACTGTATCTCTGTGTTTATGGTTGCATCTCCGATACACTTCTATTATATTATTGGATATCTGCGATATCTCTGTGCATTTCTTTATTATATCTCCGCTCTCATTTTGTGCCGAAAATTAATCCGGACCATCCATATCAGATCATCATATGACTTTTGGGAGAAATTAGAAAGTGAGTGACATAGATGGTGAGACTCACAAATCAAATTTGTGTGTAATTTATCTTGTGAAATATTCTCGAAGTGAGTGGTGTCGCTCATCCTAGGGGTCAAAGTAAGATAATGAGCATCTGACATAATTATCAATTGGAATTGGAGTGCTTCATTTTCGATGAAAATTTCCTTGGGTCCATATTTCACATACCACGCATATTGAGAGGAGAGATGATGGAAGATTGTTCGAGGGAAACATTGAGTGAAAGATAACTCCAAAAACTCTCCAATGACATCAAAGAAATCACGTGAATACTGTTGGAGAATTGAGATAGTGTCCAAGGACGAGTGATGAATTTTCTTCTGAAGATTAATGTGTAATTATAGAGAAAATTTAGATGACATACGTTCTTGGATCATCTAAATATTTTCTTTGTTGTCGATGGTGATGGGTTGCTCATTTGATATGGTTTCTTCATAAGGATCTGGGACATAGTTATGCACTGCACACTTTGTATTTTTTGTGATTAACATCTATGCATCAAGATCAGAAACATCATATTGTGTAGGAACAACGAATGCGAAATTAGTACTTACATTTAATTCTGGAACATAAAAGTAGTCGTCGAAAACATGGTCATCGAGATTAGATTTTGATTCAACATGTTCCAAAAATTAAAATTGTGAATGGGTTTGAAAGTAATACATCATGGATGAAGTGTCATTAAGAATAAGTGTTCGATCGATCAAAGATGGACACTCTTCTTGATCCAGTATATAACTCAATGCTTCATTGCTAAAGGAATAATGCAAAGAGTGTATTGTACGATAGACATATGGTTGCTCATGTGTGATCAACATCGAACATATTTGTATAAAGGAAATGCAAATTTTCATAATTTGAAAATGATGTGATTTCTTCAGTAAGAGATTCATCATAGACCAGAATATGTTCATTATTTTTGGAAGGGGGGTCATTACATGGGTCACACTCCAGGGATACATGGTCTAGGATTATTGATAAGGATTCCCTTGCAGTTGTGTCGGAGTGTTTGTTGGATATTACGTCCCCTATATCATTTATGGCCAGATCTGAATTTTGTGAATGGAAGATGGCTTGATCATTCATATCGCACTCTTCAAAAATAGATACAAGATATGAAAACCAATTGAATATTTCTTTCCCTAAGGGTTTGCCACTTTTAGGAAATCTGCAATAAATTTGCAGAACTCTTCGAAAGAAATCATCCACAAATTCATTTCTGAGACTGTATATTTCTACGAGTTCGTTAAGGAGTTCATGATAGATATAATCTTCATGAGAAACGATAAAAATTTCCATGAATTGTTTCCGGTTATGGACCAATTTGTTGGTAATGTCCTAAAGCAGGATTTAATTCTCCCTTCGAATGTGAGGATGAATAGTCAACATATTTCATTGTCTTGAATAATATTAAGATTTCGTAGAGTGATGTCAAACTGATTGAGACACATGGATGCAGAGACATCCCTTCACCATTGAATTTAGGGTTTGACAAGAGATTGACTATCTTGAGTGAAATGGCCTCGGTGGGTCTCATAAGACTCAAAGGGTCATCCAATATAGAGGCATAGAGAGGAGCCATGGTCTATTTAAAGTTAAGTGAAATGACTCCACATGGATAGGCTTGCCATCTGGCCCTCCTTCTAGTGCCAATTTTGTTGATGGGTCTAAATTCGCCCAACAACAGTAAGGGGTTACCCCTGGTAAGAACTCCCAATTAGACCTCTTACCATTTGGAAAAGGGAGCCCATCGAGGTTCTATCCCGACAACCATTTCTAGTTTGGTTTTACCAATTGCAACCTGATCCACCAATGAAGGTGAGTGATGGATGGTTATGCAAATGAAAGATGTAGATGGAAACTATGTAAATGCAGATTTAGTCTATTTCTAATCTTTCCTATCCCAGCTAAAAGCAAACTATAGTAGCAAAAGGAGCTGTAATTAAACTAAAATATCCATGAACCCCAATCACATGGCTACCATGAAGGCACACAGTTAGAAACACATACATACATGTCTATAAAAAACAAATTCTAAGTCACATTTATGCATACATTCACAACTCATTCACTCAGGACATGTAATATAAGAAAGAATAACAAAACTGCAACAAAACACATATTGTGTCAGAATAGTCCATAAACAAACATGCTCTTACAACCCATGTGAACACCAAACATTCTAGTTGAAATAGTTCACAGCAAAACAACAACACATGTGATTCCTTCTCTGAATCAAAATTTGGCCCTGAGAGCTTCTCCGTATTAACAGTTTCAACAATAGCACATGAAAACTCTAAGGAAAGATCTCCAAATTTAGTTGACACTATATTCCCAAAATAGTTCAGAAGTGTACAATGTTTGAAGAGACAAAATCCTTCTCTTAGATACAATTCTGGTATTTATTGGAAGTTGATGTGACCCTTGGCCTTCGGCCTACCCCATCCATCTTTAATTTCCCAACTTTTATCTTTATCACCTTTGTAATGATGAGGGGGGTATTTAGTGGTTACAACTCGAATTTGTTCTCTAGTATTGGTGCACCGTCATGGATTTTGGTTGTAGTGAATCTCATCTAACATAATGACTGGCTCAGACATTGCAGAATATGATTATTCAATTATTTGGACTCTTTCCTCAGTTGTTTGCATCTGATTATCTTCACTTCTGCTCTTTCACTACTATAAATGTTGTTATTGATTATTTGTCATGTTTATTTGTAGATTGCATCGTGAGAATGTTGAGCGCGTCCCTCCTCCGCTTGGTACCTGACACCATTCAACATACAATGGAAGAGAGTAACTTCAAATAAAATATCATGAATAATCATTAGAACACATATAACTATGGCATTAAATGATTGAAATATCAAGTAAACTTCCCTGGATTCAATTCCTGGTTTGTGGGCTCATGATTGAGGCGTTGCATTCTTTGGGGCTCCTAACAAGGTATGTGAAATTCATCTTGAAACATGAAGGAAATAGGTTAGGAATTTCTTAAATCCTATAACTAGAAATTTTTAGACCTCATAAATATGATATAAATAACATGTGAAATGAAGGCGCGAGTCAAAAGTTATGGTTAATTTACAAAAGATATTTTTTTTAGGTTTCAGAGGAGTTAATGGCAATTGCTCCGATTTGCATAGGAATAGTTGATGGGAACTCCTCCGATTTGCATCGTAGGAGTTTGAACGAACTCTTTCGACGTGCATCAAAGGAGTTTGAATGAACTCTTTTGATGCACATCAGAGGAGTTTGAATGAACTCCTCTAATTTGCATCAGAGGCTAAGTTATGAACCTCATCAAGTGAAAGATGGAGGTTGAGTTATGAAATATGTTGAATGATTGTGTTGGTGCACACTCATATAAGCTCTCTGGGCAAGAGGTCGTTGCAAATTTGAATCCTAGACTATGTCTCTATATCATCGATATGCATGCATTGCGGAATCACTGAGCTTGAATTTTCCTACATTGATATCGATTTCATGTAATAGTACTTGGTTTGACAGTGGTTTTAAATAAGTTCACGAAGGGGGGGGGATTTTCAAAATAATTTAAAAAATGTTAAAATGGGGTTCCCCACTCTACCTCATCTCTTAAACTTAGGCTTTATTATTGAAATGTTTCAAAAATGATTAAAAATAATCCCTCTCCTCCCTTTATGTTTTATAGCACATGTTAATATTGGCTCAAATTAATTCATGGTAAGTATAAGTGGGAAAGGGGGTGGAATACCACGCCCCTTCTTCCCCCCACTCCATGGCGCAAGTTTTACACATAGAGGGGGTCGTGAGTCACCCCCTCCATCCATCCTTATTCTTTATAAACCAAATTAAATGTGCCCCAACACTCCGTATTCAACTTGATGGGTTTTATGGGTACTATTGCAGTTTCATCGCTGAAGTTAAGATTAAGTGTCCTGACCCCATCGCTAAACTTGGTGCTAAGTGTTTTTATTGCTGAAATTATGATTAAGTGCCTCGAACCCATCACTAAACTTGATGCTAAGTGTTACAATATGCGCATTGAAGTTAATGGTAAGTCTTTCGCTTGTGTGTTGGAGTTAATAATAACTCTGTCGACTTGTGAGCACCTGAGTGGGCCCAATGGTTAAGAACATGTGTTATCTCTGGGGAGGTGACATGTTCAAAATCGGCGAGGGGTAGGGATGCTCATATTGGCCCGTTGTGACAAGGATAGAAGGGTAGACGACCCCTGGGATAGAGGTTCACTTCGGTGGGCCTCGGGACGTCTCGGCCCCTGCTGAGTCACAACTTATTGGTATATATGGCTTGTGAGTTGTTGGATATACTCTTGGGAGGTTGTTCCCATGGTTAAAAAAAAACTCCGTCGACTTGTGAGTGTGTGAAGGTTTGTTTCATGTGTAAAAGGGCACTCGTATTTTAAAACAAAGGAGGAAACATGGAGGGGGGCATGTGGGCCATGGACCCTCCCCTCCATGTCACCCACCATTATTCCATGCATTTCCTTATTCGTATTAACATGTTAAATCACTCTTCCAACCTATCCTTTAAGAACTTTCTGTTATGCATTGATTTTGCAATTCTTATGTAACTATTTTATCTTTTATTTTAGTTTTCTATTCAATTATTATGTTTTTTTATGAGGTAAGATTTTAAATTTAAATAATTTAAATTTAAACTAAATAAAAATTATTTAAAGCTAACCGTGTAAGTTGCATAACATAAAAATGGAGCAGTTTTGTGTGGAGGCTTGACTAGAAAGATGCAAACCTATACCGATGTTGTTAGAGGATTTTAAAGACCAATAAATTTCTCATACAACATCGGATTTGAGTTAGGTTTCTTGCACCGCACAGAGATGCTTCTAGGGAAATTATTTATCATGCCATTCAAACATTTCCTCGATTCCATGGATAATGAGGCTGGTTTCGGCGAGAACTTCGTGGTGATCGTTTAGTAACTTTTGGGCCTCAGATTTCGATTATGTAAGTTGCATTGGGATCATAATGGAGAAAATTATATGACTGGCCTATTTCCAAGAACAAAATTTCATTTGAAGAACGTCGAAAATTGTGCTCAAAGGCATTTTTTAATGAGTGTTTGGATCTCTCTTTCGTTGATGCTTCACCCAAGTTTAATTACATTAGTTGTTGGGTCATATCTAATGTATATGCTCCTGATTTACCCATTAAGACTAAGGTTATGTGTCATTCGCACAAAGTTATAAATCCATCGAAACAACCAATTGACATCCAGTGCCCTTAGTACTATCTAGGAGCTGAAAGGACCAAAATTCTCCTGAAGTGCATTTCAGAACCAATGCAAGACTAGTAGGTGTCGTGATTAAAACATCTTATGCTATGTGAGGCTACCACAATGAATATTTGGTCATAATGTCAAGAAATGAAAAGAAAACAAGATAGTACCATGTGCACAAAGAAAGCCACTCGGGAATAGTAAAAACTTGATTACGACTGTGATCTGAAGTGAATAAGGGGAGATAAGAAATTATTGACCAACTGTCTGGATATGCGTGGAGATTTTACTCGTCGGAAAATGTAAGGATATTTACTGAAGGGATTCAAGCTGGGAGGGGGACGAGATAAACCTTAAGGAAAAAGTAGGACACATTGACCTAGTCAGTGTTGGTGAGAGGGAGAAGATCATATTTGATGCAATTGGAAATGATGAGGGGTCGATGTCCTTAATCTGACATATCGAGGACATGAGAGGGAAACTTATCAATACGCAATGTGTCAGCTATGAAGAGGAAAACCTTGTTGATATTTAGTGCAACAAAGGGAAAGAGAGGTACACTGCCGAAATGCAATGCAATGGCACAAGTGGAAGGAATTCAGTGAATGAAAGGTGTGTGACGAATATAATCGTGTGGAGACTATTGGCGTATCAATGTTGATTGTGCACACTTCGTCGGTGATAAGAACATGTGTAGTGAGGTTTAGCGAAGCAAAATCACTAGCGCGTGAATGTGGAGGTGGAAGAAAGGATGTGCACATCGATATGCTATGTACCAGCATAGGAAGAGGGGACTCACGAAAGTGCAAATCGACGATTCAAGGTGATATGAGGAGGAATTGGAAGTGGTAAGGTGGGTAGAGCAAGAGAAAAATTCAGGATTAGTCGGTTACACGAGAGAGAGAGAGAGTGGGGGTCCTAGTGGGAAGAATTGAAGGGGGGTTCAATTTCTTGTCTTGGAGAGATGCTAAGACAAGAAAATTAGGAGGTTGTTGTTCCTATGCAACTATTTCCTAGATGTGGGCCCTCTCTTGAAATATCCTAATATTCCTCACACTATTCCTACATGGTTTCATAGAATTTCACTTTGTCTCTTGTAAGGGTAATTGGATATTGATTCTTTATAGGGTGTTGCTAGGGGATTTGTGTAATATCCCTCAAACAAACTCAATTGTAAAAGTAATATAAATATACTTAAGCTAGTGAGCTATTTTGACCTCATTTGGTAATGCACATCATCTGGCATAGTGCACGCATGAACTACGCAGTAAAATGATGTAATATGCACATCACAAGATACCGCACCTAGTAACTAAGGTGCGCACAGTATGGAGGACAATGAGCCTCGTGTATATGATATGTGTTATAGGTTGGTGAGCCGGTTATTATAAGCTGGGATGATTATGTTTTGGTATTAGGCCGGAACGCCTAGATGTCAAGGGCCAATGCGCCTACTTTGTACATGACTCATGATTAATATAAAATACATCGCTGTATGCATACCGACCATGATAAAAGAGATGGGGGACTGAACTTCACCAGTTAGGGAAAGGGAGGGCCAAAAGTCAAGGGAATATTATATTAATATTTCCTAAAATGTAAAGTATGGATAATTATTTTATCCTAAGTTCTAAAGTTGGAGACAAGTGGACCAAAGTAACTTCCGATATGACAAGTGTCAAGTTGGGGACATGCATTCATATCATGGAGGGAGACTTCTCATGGACACCTTACGAGCAGCCCGACTACCATCACTCTCACCATCACTTTTCACGAAGAGTTCGCAGTGATTCCGGTACACACTCAGTTATCTAGTCAATGTTTCCATAACCATTTCACTCATACATTCCATTATCCTTGAGAAATCCTTTTCACCATTTTGAAACTTGTTCCCATAACCCTTTTTGTTTGGTGTACCTAGTTAGCCTGGAGTGGGATTGAAGAAGCAGGTTGTCAGGCCCGTGAGCAGTTCTCTGAGCGAGAGAATTGTTGGGGATTGATTCTTGAAGGTGCTAAACTGCAGCTACAACACTATGAGACTTCCATTCCATCCTATTGCTGAAGCCCTAGAAGGGAAGTGGGGTAGTTGAGGGACTGTTGAGAAGAGAAGGGGCACACTTCCTTGGCTGGGACAGGCATGTGGGGAATGAGAGGTTGTAGGCTATTAGTTGAGTGAGCAACTGAGACAGAGTCTTTCCTGTTGTCCATGAGCCTTAGCCTGGATAGGAACCCTTTACCCTGGGTGGAGTTCAGTCCCAGCTCGGGGGTGACTTACTGTTGAGAGTGATGAAAAGTGTAGTCTATGGCTGGGAGGTTCATGGATGGTCTGTAAGCAGTTGGTGACATTTTTTCTAAGATAAGTACCAATTGTATGATAAAGTGATATGCTACTTTGTTATTTACATGCCTATGTTACGATTTTATCATATATGTGATTATGATTGCTTGTGTGTTTATGGGTAATTTTCTGTAAATGATGCATATCTGTAGTTACTTTTATTTCAATATAAAAGTTGTATGTTACAGAAAGAAAATTGTTGTTTATCTTTAAAGATTCCGAAAGAATGCTATATGTATATGTTTTAGTTGCATGCAGTTTAAAGAGTAAATATAGGTGGCATAGCTCAGTTGATTACTCGGAATGTTATCCACTGGTGTCAGAGCATGAGTGGTTGCTCTGGAGTGGCACACTTCGATATCTGGTTGGTCAGGGGTACATTACAGAATGATATCATAGCTTTAGTTCAACACTAACCTTGGATGAGCCAGAAGGGTTCAATTGAAGCGAATATTCACTGAAGAGTAACTTCGAAGTGACCAGAATTGGAGTCATGGAATGTCCATGGAAAAAGGTTGGCGTGATGGTGTGCGCACAGTAAATTTTGGCACCGCGTGGGAAAAAAATGTCATGCCAGTGTATGTGGTAAATTGTGGCATCACGCAAAAGATTATTATGTGTAGATGCACACACTAAATTTAGCCTAGCACGGTGAGCACAGACATAGTAATGTGCACATGGGGTGCACAAGTATTGCTTAACACAGAGGAGTTTTGTTAGTATGCACATAAGTATGAGTATAAGTTGTTTCACGATGGTATATTCAGTAGTGTGCGTAGATATTTGGGCGCTATGGAATATGTTAAACTTGACATGGTGCATGCATAGGACAAAATGCATGTGGAATATCGGTGTGCGGTACAAAAATTGTGCGCAGTGGGTATTGACGTACAACATAAGAGTAGTGCACGTGAGTTGTCGGTGCGACGAAAAAGAAATGCACAGTAGATTTAGGTGCGCGAAAAGGCGTTTTAACTTGTGATATTGCTATGCACGATAATATAAATGAACATGTCAAGTTTAATGTGCGCGAAGTCGCTTGGAAGGCGATGAGTCTGAGTTTAAATTGCATAATAATAAAAGAAAAAGAAACACATAACCGCATCGAAGCATTAATTAAAAATAACTCTGAGTTTTAATTTCCTCCAATTTAGACAGATGAAAATAAAAATATAAGATTAAAAGAAAAAAACTTATTACAAAAGAAAACAAGATTCATAACATCACCATATAGGAATTGTAATAAAACAATCTAAAATCTATTTATGTATTTATATAGTAGTATTAATCACAAAATTACAAAAGGGCGATGACAGCAGTTAGCCTGTTGTAAAAAGGGTTGTTTGAAGAACAGGCCTATCATCTCTTGTACTCTTTACCTCCGCTACCGGCTCTTCAAAATTTGTTGAGACATGCTTATCTTAGTTGAAGACTTACTTCAGCTTAGCGATCTCCACCTTTAAGGAAGAATCTAACCAGACTAGTTGATTCTCCCCAACACTTTCGACCGCTTCAGCTGTAGATTCCTCCTTCTTATGTTACTTACTCCTTTTCTTCTTAGCGGCTAGCCTGTTGATGACTAAATATTTTATAGTGGGATTAAGCCTGGTTTCCAATCATGAGTCTATAACCGACTCTGTGTGGAACTTAGTTGCTAGAATGTGCGCAAGGACCCTTTCCTCCTTACTTGCAGGAAAGTCTAGTATGTTGCTCGAATAACCAGTCTCACTCGACTTAGCCTTGTCCATGTATCTCAGGTTGTAGATACCGAAGGGTGTTTTTACAGAGAGTAGAAAATCAAGAAGTTTGGGGATTACCTCGGTTATGGATACACATATATCTTCATACTTGGGGAGTGGTAATTATAGAAATCCATTTATGAAGCGCAGATGGATTACATACAAGAGCATTGGGTTGCCAGGCTTGGCCAATCCATTTCGAATGATTAGCTTTTGAGTTAGTTACATGGAAGCGTTCAGTTGATGTCACATGGCTGCGAAGTACCAAATGAGTGAAGCAGGGTGATCTAACTAAGCCATCGTCTGCTCCACGAATGGTGGATTTGACATGTTGAGACATGTGATACCGCGTCTTGGAAAAATTGGTTTCGGAAAACCACCTTCTTGCTCAAGTGTATCTAGGAAGACACTGCGCGTCTATGTTTTTGAGACTTGGGTCTTATCTAGAATTTCCATGGTGATAACACCATGAAATTAGGAGAGATAATTATGATGTGCATATAGGATCAAAAGGTGCTTATTCTCATGAATTGTTGAAATTTAGCCTGATTAGTTTTGATGGATGGACATTTTGAAGAATTAACAACAACTCGATCAGGTCAGACTAGTGCAGAGTCCATAGGAATGGAAGAGGCACAGGGGAATTGCAGTCAGCAAGAGGAGAGCAGAGGAGTGGATGTCCATTTGGCTATGGAAGGAACGAACTCCAATGGACATGGAGAAGAAAGGAATGAAGATATGAATATGGATGAGAACATTAACAATTTGCAGAAGGATGTCCAAAGCCATAAAGCTGATAATGATAGGCTTATGAAAGCCAAAGAGTAACAGGATAACTTCAACATGAAGCTATTGGAAGGTTTGAACAAAATATAAAAGAAATTGGTTAAGGAGAGTGACTCAAGTAAATCTGAGAGTCACAAATCTTCAGAGGAGAAAGGAAAAGTAAAAAGTGCTAATAGACATCACCATCATTCCCAAAGGCATTCCAATAAGAGAGAAGGCAACAACTCAAGTCTATCCCCTATCAGAAGGTATAAGATATCTGGGGTGGATGAACTACGAGGAGAAATGAACAAAATCAAACCTCCTACATTTGATGGTGAGCACAAGAAGGGTGAAGATGCAGAAACATAGTTGATAGGCATGAGGAAATATTTTCAATTGCATAATTATTTTTCTCATGCAAAAGGTAGAATAACTATCTATCAACTCAAAGGAAAGGCCTCCATGTGGTGGGATCAACTTGTGTAGGTGTGGCACATTGTAGAGAAAAGTGTTACTTGGAAAGAATTAAAGAAGTATTTTGAGAATAAATACTTAACTAAAAGGTACTATGACAAGAAAATGAAAGAGTTCTTTGAACTCAAGCTTGGAAGTATGACCATATATGAATATGAGGGAAGGTTTTTGGAACTACTGAAGTATGTTTCTTTCATCAAGGATGAGACAATCAAGATTCAAAGGTATTTAAGTGGATTTCCATCATTCATCGGTGGAAAAATACAATATGATGATCCCAAGACATTAGAAGATACCATATGGAGAGCTAAATGCCTATATGATCAACAGAAAGCAAGGCCATCTTTCCAAAAGTCTTGGGAAGACAATAAGAAATTCAAGGTGGATCAAAGGAAGAAGGGAGTTAAGCCACCATTCTTCAGAAATAATCCAAAATGGTATCAAACGCATAAAGAACCCAGAGTGATTGACACAGGGAGTCAAGGGCCAAGAGAGCTGTTGGGACTCAGAAATGTCGT